>QLPN01001586.1:2679-20254 GCA_003314395.1 Albatrellus ellisii | reverse complement strand
GCATGGTGCACCGAGAGCCGCTTCCTGGAGGAGCGCCACCGCCTGGCCCAAGAAGAGCTGGCCTGGGCCCAGGAAGAGGCCTATTACTGGGCCCAGCGCGCCGCCGGCTTCCCCTGCACCACCCCCCAGCACCCCTGGTTTTTCGACGGGGGCATGCCTAACGGCTTCATCCCAGCATGGGACACTCTCCCCTTCCCAGAATACCAGGAGTAAGCAGAAGGCGGGGGGCAATGGGTTGGGGGACCCCACCATGCATCACAGGCGACGCATCGCATGAAGAGGGGGTGATGTTCTTTTATCTTACTTACTAGTAAAGTGTAGTATTATTACTACAAGTGTGAGCTTAGCTCCACTTTACTTTAGTAAGGACTCTCTTTTTCTTTCTCTATTATAGTACTTAAGTATTTACATACTTAAGTGTGAGCATAGCTCCAAGTACTATATTAGATTTATCTTTTCCTTTATCTTTCTTTATTTATTACAATATTTACTTGCTAAGGACTATCACTATACAATTAGCAAGGACTATCATTTCTCGCATTTATTTACCTTTGTTTATCTCTAGTTCATTTCGCGCTTGTGGCTGAGCCACTTATATCACATGGACACATACTTACTGCGCTTTACTGCATAACTGTACTATAGTTAGATCACTAGTCTTGTATAAATAGTTGACAAACTGGTGGTCTTAAACCCCAGTCTTGTCAACTTCGCAATCTAGGGATTCTCCTTATACTGCGCTTGATTAAAGCTCGTTATAACCTCGCTTCATTCTCTCTGAACTAAGTCTAAGCACTCTAAGTCACTAATGTCGCTAAAGACATCTTACACTCGTCACTCTGGATCCTCGTATCATCATTGGTGGAATCATCCTTGTAATCATATCATTAATCCCACTCTTCATCATCATCAGGAATCTCTATTACGTTCATCAAGCTCAGATTCCAACCTTGGTTACCAGGAGTAACATTTTAGATCTTCCCTAAAACCGTCCAATAGGCCGCTTTTAGCATGGGGTATCATCCCTCTGGAGGCCCTTTTATTCCCTCACCTGTCCCTGTCCCCTCTGTTTCTGATCATATCACCATCTTACTGGCCCTACACCACAATATCAATGCTGCACTCACACATACTCCCCTTGTTTCCCCTATCTCTCCCTATCAATCTGGTGATAAAGTTAGGTTAGATGCCACTAACCTCTCCACTTCTCACCCATCCCACAAACTTGCTCATCACCATTATGGCCCCTTTCCTGTCATCTCTGTTATTAATAACTCTTCCTATCATCTCCATTTACCCCTTTCCCCTTCCTGGAAACATATACATCCCATTTTCCATGGCTCTCTTCTTTCTCCTTATCATTCCACTACTTCTCATGGTTCTGAACCTTCTCCACCACCCCCTGACCTTGTTTCTGGCACATTTCAACACAAGGTAGAATCTATTCTTAACTCTTGCTGATATGCACTGTGGCAGGGTGAAGGCAGAATCTACAATCACAACCACAACAATTGCTGAGGGGTGTGAATTGTAAGATCCTCTAGACACCAAAAGGGAGAGATTTAGTAACTTAGTGCAAATAAGGTGATGATGTGATGCATTGTGATTGGGTGACAATGAAGAAAAGTGATGGAAACATGACACTGTAAGCTCTGCCATGGGAATGGTAGATAATGCAACACAATGCAATAGAGAACACAATGCAATAATAAATGCAACCTATTGGGTATGTGCACTTTCTTGACTTTGAGATACACAGGAAGGGGAGCAGAATGTGCTTTTCACAACCTGACTTGGACAGGAGAGGGGAAGGCAAATTGTGGGTGGGGGAAATCTATTCCTTTCTGACAGATGATGTGCCATTTAAATACAAGTCTAGCTCCAAGGCTGGAGCACAACAAAACAAAACAGAAAATTTATAACATAGGGTTGATCATAGGGATATTTGCAATGAAGTGGAGTCTGGGCACAAACAGTTAAAGTATCATGCTATATGGATGAGTGAAATAGGAAAATCACCAATCACACCAAATGCTGATTTTGTGACTTGTGACTCCATGGACCACATTGTTCACACAGGTTATGGCAGGCAACTACAACTGTGAACAATATAAGTTGCACATGTATTGAGTCTCCAAGCATGGAGAGCAAAGGCAGCATGACTGCAAGAGGTAGGTAAGGTGTGGGCAGTAGTGAAGGTGCCACAACACAAGGGTAAGAGCTGCAGGAAAGTGATAAGACAGAGGATAGGATGCAAGAAGTAGTAGTACTCACTTGGTTGTCTGTAAGACAATGACTGAGGAGATATGTAGTGAAGTATGCATCTTATATAGTAAAAGTGAGTACAGTTAGAGTGGAGATTCAATCCTATAGTACAAGGATGCCCATAAGTAGGTAGGATGTGCATCATCCAGAGTATAAGTGGTGTGGGGATGTGAATGGAAGTGGAAGTGTTGTAGTGGAAGGAGGGATATGTCATATGTATGTAAATATGTGTAGGGAGTGAAAGGAAAGGAATGCTGAACGAAAAGGATGAGTAGGAGATACATCAATCAACATACAGTAAAAGGTCAACACACATCTCAGCCTATACAGCTTATCAATCCTCATCAGCTGAACCCAGTCCTATAGTCCAATGCCTAAACAAATGCACAATTGGTGCAGCTACAGATGATTGTCACATGTGGTGTGTTTATATCACTGTGTTTGCCTGATGTCATTGATGATCATTTTCTGGCTTTATGTGCATGTGATGCTCATCACCATCCAAGTCAGATTGCAAAAAGCATGTTCCACTCCCCTCTCTGCATATCTCCAAAGTCAAGAAAGTATGCATACCCCATAAATCACATTTATTATTGCATTGTGTTCTCCATTGTGTTGTGTCACATTATCTATTGCATTGCATCTAGTCCCTATTGCATTGTATTGAGCCTCTATTGTGTTCCATTGCATTATCTATCATTCCCACTGCAGAGCTTACAGTGTCATGTTTCCATCACTTTTCCTCATTGTCACACAATCATGTCACATTGTCACCTTATTCACACTAAACTACTAAATCACTCCCCTTTTGGTGTCTAGAGTGTCTGCACAGGAATGAGCCAATGGAGAGGAGGAGAAAGCAGGTGGTATTGAGGATAACAAGGATGTGGTGGTACATGGTGCAGGCTAAGCCACAGTGTGAGGAGATGTGGTAAGACATGCTAACAGACATCTTAGAGTGGTAAGAAGTGGGGGTGTAAGTATATGTAGTGTTCGCTGAACTAAGTTCAGGCAGAGTGTAAAACATGGGTTGTTGATCGTAGTGTAAGAATGTGGTTGTAGGTGATGTAAGTGGGTAGAATGTGTGTCAGAAGGATGTAATAGAGATGTATAACAGTGTAAGTAAAGCAAAGCTGAACAAATACCACAGAGATTTCCAACATAGAGGACCTTATGATTCACACCCCTCAGCAATTGTTGTGGTTGTTGTTGAATCTGCTGTGCACCATCTATACTTTTGTTTGGCTTCTCTTCATATAATGACATACATACACATACTTCTCTCCTTGGACTCCCCTCGGACTTGCACTCCACTTTGAAGAACTTCCCCACTCCACATTACACACCGGACAACACACATCCCACTACATATGGTAGTTGTTGTTCTATCTACTTTACTCTCCACTACAACTCTACCCACACCACACTATATAAGATGGACACTGTCATACTACCTCCTCAGATGTTCTACATCTAAAGTCTGAGTGAGTACCTCTCTCATCCCACTCTTATACTCTTTCACCACCTCCCTGCAGCATTCTTGAACCATGTCACCTTGCCCTACTGTGTTGGTACCTCTTACACTCCACTGCAGGCATGCGTCTGCCCATAACTCTGTGGCTACTGGCCACCTCATATATCTTTGCAATGACCTTCACTATAATAGCTGTTGTCTCCCATATCCTGCATGCACAGTTGTGATTGTAGATTCTGCCTTCACCCCACCATAGCACATATCAATGTGCAGTGCATTAATGTCACATTTTTTGCCTGATGTCACTGATGGTCATTTTCTGGCTTTACATGCATGTGATGCTCATCATCACTTCCATCACAATCATCTCCAATACCTTGTGCACTGGAAGCACTTCCCATCTTCCAAGGATGAATGGCTCCCCACCTCCCACATGACCAATGCCCCACTCCTCATCTCTGCCTTCCACCACTGCTTTCCCTCCACACCCCATCCCCTCACCATCCATCTTCCCCCTTGTCCCATGGGTCATGGTCCCCCTTAAGGTGATTTCACTTTCATCATCTCACTTCATAATTTTTTATCATGTCACAAACACCAGCCCAAAATCTCTTCTCTGCCAAACACTGATGAGCATCACACACACACAATGCTGGAAAACAACCATCAGCAACATTGGGTGAACACAGTGACATTAACCACACACAACAATCATCCACAGTTGCATCAATTGCACATTTGTTTAGGCATCAGACTATAGGACTGGGTTCAGCCAATGAGGAGCAGGACTGATAAGATGTATAGGCTGAGATGTGGTTCATGGAGTCATGAGTCACAAAGTCAGCATTTGGTATGATCAGCACTTTTCCTATTTTGCTCATCCATATAGCTGTTACGAGGCACTTGCTTTGGCACCTCGTAATGCGTTTCTTTTTTCTTTTTCTCTTTCTCTTATTTTACTTACTATAGTAAAGTGTAGTATTATTACTACAAGTGTGAGCATAGCTCCACTTTACTTAGTAAGGACTTATCATTTTCCTTTCTCTTTTTATAGTACTTAAGTATTTACATACTTAAGTGTGAGCTTAGCTCCAGGTACTATATTAAGACTTATCTTTTTCTCTTTTATCTTTCTTTTATTTATTATAACATTTACTTGCTAAGGACTACTACTATACATTTAGCAAGGACTCCTTTCTCTCGCCATTATTTACCTTTGTTTACACCTTGTTCATTTCGCGCTTGTGGCTAAGCCACTTATATCACATGGACTTTTACTTACTGCGCATACTGCGCAACTGTACTATAGTTAGATCACTAGTTTGTATAAATAGTTGACAAACTGGCGGTCTTAAACCCCAGTCTTGTCAACTTCACAATCTAGGGAATCTCCTTATACTGCGCTTGATCTAAGCTCATTAACCACTCGCTTCACTCTTTCTTGACTAAATTCTAAGAACTCTAAAAAGACCCTTAAAAGACATCTTACACTAAAGTCAAACTGGATCCTCGTATCGTTATAGGTGGAATCATCCTCATAACTATATCATTGATCCCACTCTTCGTCGTCATCCAGAACTTCTATTACATTCATCAAACCAATATCCAAACCTTGGTTACCAGGAGTAACATTTTAGACCTTCCCTAAGACCACCCAATAGGCCGCTCTTAGCAATAGCATGATACTTTGATTGTTACATCCAGACTCCACCTCATTGCAAATATCCCTATGATTGACCCTACATTGTAAATTTTCTGTTGTGCTCCAGCCTTGGAGCTAGACTTGTATTTAAATGGTGCACCATCTGTCAGAAAGCAATAGATTCCCCCCACCCACAGTTTGCCTCTCCTCTCCTGCCCAAACTTCATTGCAAAAAAGCACATGCATCTTCTCCCTCCACATACCCTACAAATCAAGAAAGTGCACTTACCTCATAGGTCGCATTTATTATTGAATTGTGTTCCCATTGCATTGCATCTGCGTTCTCTATTGCATTGCATCTGCATTGCAATTTGTTTAGAGTTCTTTCTGCACTGCAATATTACTGCATTGTGTTGCAATAACTTCTGTGTGGTCATTTTTGCAGATATCATGTCACATCTGTGTCATATCTCCCCTTTTGTCACCCAGTCACATTGTGTTATTTATTGCATCAAATCACTAACTCCTATTATTTTGGTGTCTATGGAATCTTATGGCTCACATCCCTCAGCAAATGTTGCAGTTGTGGTTATAGTTTCTGCTATCACAAGCCCACAGCACATATCAACACATCAACACCTTTTGATACATGTTTATAGACCTCCCTAACTCATGACCACTTGCCACCTTTACTCCCCTCAAACAAGGAATACTCCTCAATTATCGAGGAACTATCAAACATTTCTGAAGCCTATCATTAGCCACACAACACATTACTGTCTTCTGAGCCTTAGAATAACTAGAACAAGTATGAACCCAATGACATCTGTACAGTTCTACTGATCCTGTGCACATTCCCCTACCTCCTTCACCCAATTGCCAACCTACACAAGCTTCAACACAGTTGGAAGTTGAAAAAGAAGAGGTCTGAAAGAAAAGGTATCAAGCTATTCTTGATGCCTTAGCAGAACCTTCCACACCCCCACGTCACAGTGAGAGGGGTCCCTCTGTCTCACTTCCTTTATCTGTAAAGGAAGAAGATATGGACATCAATTTAGGAATGTACATTATTTAGAAACCTATAGCAGAATGCTCAGTCAATAATGGAAACAACTCTATTAATTGTCGTACCTATAATGGAATGCTATAGATGTGATCAGTGAAGTGCAATTAAATATGACAGGATATAACTCACCTCAGTCAATAATGGAAATGACTGAGGGAGGGTATTGGAGACATGGTAGGTATTTATATGTACATGGCATAGCAAGAAATACAATCACATGTGAGAGACTACACAATCACATGCATGTTGCATATACTGCAAATGGTACAAAAAAGAATGGATGAAACAAGGAGAGAAATGACACCTGTCATGTATACATGAATAGAAGACATCATGACACTTCAACTTGGACATGCAATACGAACACTCTGATTCCAACACTCCTCCTCAAGTTGGAGTGTCACCTCCTCAACATGTATCTGGTATGTCTACCAACCCCAGATGTTGCCAATGCCACACAAAGGCAATGCATGGAAGTGCTTTGGTAAAAATGTCAGCTGTGTTGAGAGAGCTGGGGATATAGAAGTAATGTACATGTCAGGCATTGACCATTTCATGCACCACATGGTAATGTATATTGACATGCTTCATGCAGTTATGGAAAGACTGGTCTTGTGTGAGCCAGATTGCCCCCTGGTTGTTGCATGCAATGTGCATTGGAGCTTGGGGAGGGAGATCGAGTAGGGTACAGACAGACTGTAACCATAATGCTTCTTTTCCTGTGTGGTGAGCAGCCATGTATTCAGCCTTGCAAGTTGAGGAGGCGGTGGTGGCTTTCTGTTTAGAGCTCCAAGATATACTGCCACTGCCCAAGCAAAACATATAGCCTGAGGTAGAGTGTCAGGGAGCTTGTTGGGCAGGTCCAGGTTTGCCACCATAGCTAGAGTCTGTATAGCCTGAGATTGTGATCGGCGCAGTGCCTCCCAATAACAGGTGGAGTGTCCATGTGCCTTTCAGATATTGGATCACATGCTGTGCACCCTGGGTTGTTGTTGAATTGGCTTAGGTGTGTTACTGTGTATACTATGTCTGGATGTGTGCCAAGTGCAAGATACATGAGTGAACCCACAAGTTTGCAATATGGGACTGGACGCATGTCAAGCCAGGCAGCATCAGTTGTCAGGCAATCATAATGTGTGAGGGCTATGTGGGGGTCTAATGGGGTTGAAACTGGGTGGGCAGCACTCATGTTGAATTGGTCAATGATGTTGTCAATGAGACTGAGTTGTGAGAGGTAGATGTGGCAGGCTTGTCATTGGCAGGTGATTGCAATGCCAACCAGCCATTTGATGGGTCCCAGTTCAATGAGGTCAAATTTGGTTTTCAGTTGGCCTTTGATGCATTGCATTTCAGCTGGGGAGTCAGTGGCAGCATTCATGTTGTTGACATGTATGACAAGGATGGATTTGCCAACAGGGGTGGCCTGATAGTATATGCTCCACTCAACACAAAGGTGGGTGAAGCCTAGGGAGGTGAGTGTCACATGCAAAAGCTTGTTGAAAGTATGACCACCCTGCTTGAGGCCATAGATTCCTTTGAGCAACAACCAGACCATGTCATTGTGTGGCTGTCCCTTGAAACCAGTGGGTTGTTCCATCCAGACCTCCTCCTTGAGGTCACCATGCAGGAAGGCAGTTTTGATGTTGAGTTGTTCAATTTCCCAATCATGTGTGGCCATGATGTGGAGGGCGATGCATCGGGATTTGAGGTGTGTGACAGGGGAGTATGTGTCAGTGTAACCAAGCCTGGGATTTGTGTGAAGCCCTGTGCAACCAACCAGACTTTGAAGCAGACCAGGTTGTTGGCCTCATTGTGCTTGAGCTTGAAGATGGGGTGGCAGCAGATTACTTTGCAGTTGGTGGGGACAGATGTGTGGGGCACCAGTTTGTATATGTGGTGGTGTTGCATGCTGGCTAGTTCATCAAGGTAGCCTTGGTGCCATTGGGCTGCATGGGGAGAGGCCTGCACTTGAGCCCAGGTGCATGGGTCTGGATGTTGGAGGTCAGCAGCAAGGGTGGCAGCTTCAGTATAGTCAAGTGGCAGGTGGTTGGAGGGTGCCAGGGCAGGGGATGAGGGTGTGAAACACAGGCCATATGCACAAGGAGGACTGAGAATTATCCTTATTAATATGTAGTACTACATCTACCTATTTATAGTGATAGCTATCCCGCACAGACCAGAGAACTATGTATGACTACCGTGTGTGTCTGTGTATGGGGCAGTGTGTGTGTGTGTACAGTAGATCACCCAAAAAGGAAGGAGATGGTTAGTCATCATATGAATGTCAACACTCCCCCTTACTGGTAACACACTCCACAAGACCAAGGCCTGAGTGATGAAGAGAGAAAAGAGGAAGGGATAGAGGCTTAGTCAGAACATCAGCAGTGATGAGAGATGAAGGAAGGTGTTGAACAGTGATAGAGTTGGAAGAGAGGCAATCATGTATGTAGTGGTGGCAGATGTCTATGTGTTTAGTACCATGCATGATGATGGGGTTGGTTGCAATGTTGATAGAGCCCTTGTTGTCACCATATAGCAGTAGGGGAGAAGAGAGTCCAAAACCTATCTCCTGAAGAAGTGAGCACAACCACATGCCTTGGGCTGCTGCCTGTGAAAGTGACATGTATTCCACCTCTGTTGAGGAGAGGGGTACTGTATGTTGTTTTCTGGATGACCAGGCTATGGCTCCACCTCCTAGTAGAAAGGTGTGCATGCTGACTGATTTTCTGTCATCCTGATCAGCTGCCCAGTCTGAATCTGAGTACCCAACAAACCTGGTTCCCTGGCTCCCACCATATCACAAGTGAAGATGGATGGTTCCTTTGAGATATTGCAGGATATGACGAGCCAGAGTCAGGTGATCAGGCAGAGGATTGGAGAGGAATTGTGACATCTTTGTAACCACAAAGGCAATGTCAGGTCTGGAGACGATGGCAGCGTACAACAAGGAACCTATGAGCTGTTGGTACTTGCTGCAAAGTGATGGGGAAGCAGTGTAATTAGAGTTTGCTTTCATGGGAGAACAATTTGGGGGTAATGGAGTTGTTGTCACATTACAGTCTTCGAGATGGAAGCAGTCAAGAAGGTCTCCAATGTATGCTTCTTGGTCAATGTCCAGTGTGCATGCTGAGCGATCTCAAGTGACGTGGAGCCCAAGATATGATTTGACTTCACCAAGGTCTGTCATTTCAAAGATGGCTCTTAACACTGCTTTGCATTGCTCGACTTCCTCAAGAGATCCTCCCAAGACAATGATGTTGTCGACATAAAGGATGAGGAGGAGGGGTTTAGATGAGGAAGTAGAGACATAGATGCCAGAGTCGGAGTACATGCAGGTGAAGGATAGCCCAAGAAGAGACACATGCATTTTGTGATGCCATTGATGTGAGGCTTGTTTGAGACTGTAGATGGCTTTTGACAAGCGACAGACTTTTCCCTCTGTTCCTGGAGTGATGAAACCTTGTGGTTGGTCCATGTAGATTTCTTCATCTAAGTCACCATTTAGGAATGCTGACTTGACGTCCATGGAGTGGACTTCCCAATCTTCTAGTGCAGCTATGGCTAAAAGTGTATGAAGGGATTCGAAACATGCCACTGGGGAAAAGGTTTCTGAGTAGTCAATGCCATGTACTTGCGTATAGCCTTTTGCTACAAGTCGTGCTTTGTAGTGACCATCTGCTTTCTGTTTAAATACCCATTTGTTGCCAACAAGGTTGTGTCCTGGTGGGAGATCCACAAGATCCCAGGTCTGATGCTTGTGCAAGGAATCAAGTTCTTCATTGCAGGCAGAATGCCAGGAGTCACTGTCAGGACTAGCAAGTGCTTGTTTGAGTGTCAGAGGGTCACATGAGATGGCATGGGAAAGGATTGCTGAGATCAAGGGGCCACCTTGCAGTGTGGTGAAAATGTCATCACTGTCAGACCCCCCCTCACTGAGGATATCCACAAAGGTGTGCGGCCCATAAGAGCTATCATCAAAATGAGTAGGGCAATGACTGACATGTTGAGAGCAATGCAGAATAGGTGCATCCTTGTCTATGTAGACCACACAAGGTTGACAACAGATGGGAGGAGGGCGACTTTCCCAGAGCAGGAGAGATGGAGAAGGCGCATCATCTGGATGAGTGATGCACTGTGCACAAATGTGCGGCAGTGCAATGGCAGGTGCAACAGCTCGTGGGGGAGTGACAGGTGGAGCAGGCGCTGGAGGGGCAACAGGGAGGAAGGGAGCCTCAACGGGCAGTGGAGGAGCAATCAGAACAGTGGGAGTCCACAGTACATCTGAGACTGGAGGTGCATGGCTGCTGCCATCTGGACCAGGTGTGCCAGCAGACAAAGAGCTATCAGAGGAGTTGTCGTCAGTGCCCCTGGCAGTGCTGCCTCCATCGCTATCATCATCTCCATCATGACATCTGGAAGGTGGAGGTGGCAGAAACAAGTCATGTACAGTAGGAGATGCAACGGCGTCGATGGCTGGGAATACAGCTTCCTCAAACATGGCGTTGTGGCTAATGACAGTGCGATGGGAGAGACCATCCCAAAAAACCCACCCCTTGGTGCTGGCCTCATAGCCAATGAAGGTGAGGCTATGTGCTCTCCAATCCAGCTTCATATGCTGGTGTTCAGGGATCTTGACCCAGGCACAGCAACCAAAAACACGGAGATGTGATACATCCAGTGGAGCAGCAGCAGGTAACCAAAAAGACATAGGGGTCTCCCAGCCCAGGCACTTTGCAGGGGACAAATTGTAGGTATGCATGGCTGTCCACATGGTGTGTTCCCCAAAACTGGGTGACAAGCCAGAGTGGTGGAGTAGTGAGAGGGCACGATCTAAGATGGTGCAGTTCCAATGCTCTGCATGCCCATTCTGTTGTGGTGAGTAGGGGACCATCTTTTGGTGTTCAATGCCATGGGACAGGAGGAGATTGGCAACTTTGTCATTCACATATTCCCCCCCATGATCAGAGCATAGGATGAGAGGCCATCAACCAAAAAGGGTGTGGATGCAAGCCAGATAGTGGTCAAGAACCTGTGACAGCTGGTCCTTTGTATGCAGCAGGTATACAATGCCAAAACTGCTATAATCATCAAGGAATGTGGTGAAGTACTTGTTCCCAGATCCAATGGACGCAGTGCTGACAGCCCCAACCAAGTCCATGTGGACGAGACCGAGCACTTTGGTGGCATGTGAATGGGAGATACAAAATGGGGAACATGGTAATTTGCCTTTTGGAGGCAACCCATGCAGGGTGAGGATGAAGGTGATCCTGAGGGAGTAGAGAAACCTGAAAGCTGAGAGGGTTTTATATGATGGACCACTTCTTCTGAGAGATGTCCTAGGCATTCATGCCATGTGCGAATGGTGGGAGACACTATGGAGTGAAGTCCAGCAGGGGTCTGGAGATCAACCCAGTATGTCCCATTTCATTGTGTTCTGGCACTGAAGACTTTCCCATTGCAAGTGATAGAACAAGTTTCTCTACCGAAGTCAACATGGAAACCAAGTTTGGTTAGGCAGCTCACAGAGAGGAAGTGTCCTGACACGCCAGGAACATGAAGGATGTTGGAGAGAGATATGGAGATTTCCATCTGGTTGGGCAAGACATGGAGTCATGCACAAGTCCCAGTGCCAAGACAGGGTGTAGAAGCTCTGTTCCCAACAGTCACACTACACAAGGGCTCTGTGTCAGACTCCTACCGCTGACTTTATTCCCTACCATTATTTTATTATTTCTTTTACTTTTTTTTATGTTTCTCTTTAGATCATCTGATAAGATAAGATCTTCATCTTATCTTTTATCTTATCTCATTGGATATCTTACTTACTATCGTTACGGTCATCTCGGGGATCGTTCCCACAGCTGCTGCGCATCTGTAAGCTGTGTTCCCACACATGCTGCACTTTAGTTACTGCTTGACCTGCCCTTAGTTACTGCGCCTGGTCCGTGTGCCGATCCATAGTACTATAAGTAGGGAGGTAGCTAGACGAATAGACTCCAGCTTGTTACAGCTGGTTCATCCCCTTCTTCTATGGTCTGAGTCCTCTCCTCCCTTGGGCCTAGATCCAAGGCAGCTCCCAGTAAGCCTCTCCAAAGGAGAGCAGGGATACGTCGGGTTTCCATGGTCTCGTGCTACAGGCTGTCGCTGTAGGCTTGACGATCCTGACACTCTGCAACATATGAGTCTAGGTCTTCTTGGTGAGGTGTGATGTGATCCATACAACCTGAATCTAACATCCAAGCATTGTTCCCTCCAATATAGTAGCATGCATCAAATAAGGAAGCAGAAGACATAGAGTTGAGACTAGGTGGTGTGTCCATGACCTCTTTCTCTTTTTCCTTCTTCTTCTCTAGCCTTGCTTTCACATCCGCTGGCATACCATGCAATGCCCAACAGCTTTCTACAGAGTGATTTTTCCATTTGCAGTGAGTACAGAATTTCCTGCCATGCTGATTTGGTGGTGATGAGTGAAAAGCTGAAAGAGTAGATTGCAGCTTTGAACACGCTTCTTCATCTAGAATTCTTCTGCAGATGGTGGACAAGTTGATCTGATCAATATCTGAAGAGGCTAGAATGGTGGAGGTGAAGGAGTTCCAAGATGTTGGCAGGGCATGGAGGAGTATAAAGCACATTTGCTGGTCGTTGATGGTAATGCTGGATTCATGGAGTCTATTGTTGAAGTTGGGCAGCACAGCTAGGGGAAGCAAACACCATGACATAAATGAAGTAGGCATCAAGCCCAAAAACAGATTGAGATTGAGAGAAGGGCTAAAGCCCATCAGAACAAGAGGAGAGGGCACTACTGCCACATCTGTAAGATAGAGAATATGTGTACCAGAGGGTAGAGGGTACACAGAAGACAGAGGGAGCTCTGCACATGCAGAAGTGCTGAGGTAAGACAAAGACAAAGTGAAGAAGATATAGTAAGAGCTAGATAGAGTTTAAGAGGAGCTCAAACCATAAAGAGAGAAGAAATACCAATAAGATGAGATAGAGATAAGTATACTTTAATAAGTAAACAGTGTGATCAGCATCATAAGGTAATGAAAAACCAACATCTATCTCATACTATGGATAGTGTGTCAATTTGGGCCATCAAAGGTGAGTGGAGATTGAATTTTGATATGAACATAGATTGGAACTCAATGAACGTGGCTACTGCTGATTGTCGACTGTATGTTGCTTTTAGGAGCTCCCATGCGTGTCAAGCCAGGATTGCTTTGGAAGAGATGAGAATGGATGGCCATGTGCTACAATGCATGGATATAATGGCTTTTGCTATCTCATTATTGTCATGCCAGACCTGTATTTCATCCATGTTTGTTGTAGTCTTGATGGGTAATCCTCCAGGTACATCTGTTGTGCTAATCATGGGAATGATGGAGGGTTTAGATATAGTATACCATACCCCCATGATGATCAATGCTGATTTTACGATGTTGGCCCATTGATGATAGTTGGTGGTACCTTCAAGGATGACAGTGATTTTGGGTACAGAGACAGAGGAAGAGTTTTGTGTAAAGTGTAACAGTATAAGCATGAGGAAGAGTTTGGGTTGTGAGAGAATTGAGAGTGTAAGAGTGAAGATGAGAGTGAGAGTTGTGCAGATGACCTGGGCAGGGCCCATAACCTGTGAAACACAGGCTATATGCACAAGGAGGACTGAGAATTATCCTTATTAACATGTAGTACTACATCTACCTATTTATAGTGATAGCTATCCCACATGGACCAGAGAACTATGTATGACTACCATGTGTGTCTGTGTATGGGGCAGTGTGTGTGTGTGTACAGTAGATCACCCAAAAAGGAAGGAGATGGTTAGTCATCATATGAATGTCAACAGAGGGTTGTTGGGCTCATGCTTTGCAGAGGCATAAGGAAGGCACAGGGATGCAGGACCTATGGCACAAAGCTGGTGGTGGTGGGGTAGGGGCACACAGAGAGGCAGGTGGGGAAAGGTGCTGTGCCAAGACAGGGGGTGAATGTGGTGGTGGGGGAGGTGGGGAAGGGCAAGTGGGGGGGATTACATCATCATAGGTAAGGGGAGGTGGGGCAACATTGTCAGCACAAGGAATGGGAGGTGGGGCTGGAAGAGTGGTGTAGGTGGGGGGAAGGGGCTGCACATTGTCATGGGTCTCAATGAATGTGACATTCCATGAGGTGAAGATACAGCCAGATGCATGGTGGTAACAGCAGTATGCTTTAGAAGAGTGGGCATACCTGACTAGGATACATTCCTGGCTCTGGTTATAGATTTTCAGGTTGTGCTGATCCTGTATGAGGACAAAAGCTCAGCATCCAAGTTCCCACAGATGTTGCAGATTGGGGAGCACACCATGCCAGAGAGTATGCGGTGTGGTGAAGGCAGGATTAGCATGGGTTGGCATTCAATTTTTGAGGTAGCACACAGTCAGCAAGCATTCACCCCATAAAGAGGGTGGTAAGGCAAGATCAGAGCATATTGCCTGTGTATGGTCCATCAGGGTGCAATGGGAGCACTCAACTTCACCCATGTGGGCAGACATGTAGGGGGCAGAATATTGGTGGACAATGCCATGTGTGTGCAGGTAGCCTTCAAAAGCTGCACTCATGAACTCACCACCATTGTCCATCCAATAATGACCAAGGGTAGTGTTGTGTTGTTTTTCAACAACAGCTTGCCAATCTTTGAAAGCAGGGATCGTGTTGGATTTATTATGCAGCAGGTATGTGAAAGACATGTGGGAGTAGTCATCTATGAGGTTTAGGGTGTAGCGATAGCCACCAACAGTGGCAACAGCTTCAGGCCCCATTACATTGGCAAACACAATTTGAAGGGGTTGGGTAGTGTGTAGCCCAGTGCAGGTAGCTGGGAGCAGGGTTTTATGCTGTTTACCAAGGATACAGTGTGTGCAGGGTGGTGTGGCATGTGAGAGGTCAGCAGGCATACCTAATACAAGGCAGTCACAGACCATGCATTGCACATAGTTGTAATTGATGTGACCCAGTCATTGGTGCCAGGTATGTAAAGTTGGCAGTGCATGTGCAACCTGTAGCAGTGCAGGAGTAGCCAGTGGTGTGCCATCCAGAACATACAGAGCACCAGAGCTAGGAGTCTGTATCCTCATGGTGAGCACAGTCATCGCACTGGTTGCTAGTGTGATGGTACAGGTTGATTGGGTGAACATGATGGAGTACTGGTAATTGCAGAGCCTGCCAATGGATACAAGTCACATCATAGCTTGGAGAATGTACAAGACATCTTGCATGAGTAAGGTTTGTGCCATCACCAAATGCAGGAGGATCTTCCCAACACCAGTGGCATAGATGCAATTGCCTGAGATGCCCTTAATTGGTTGTGGGGTGATGTCTGTGTACTCATAGAAATCAGTGCACACTGGAGAGCAATGAAAACTAGTGCCACTGTCAAGGTGGAATCTGGCAAAACTTGATGAGGGCGTAGTCACACTACAGGCATAGATGGGGTCAATAGTGGTAGTGGCATCAGCTGTGAAAGCATAATGATCTGTTGGTAATGCATCAGCCATCTCCACAATGTGAGCAAAGGGAGGTGCAGTGGTGGATGCAGGTGCCATTGGGGAGTTTTTGCTGTCTGCCTCCTCCTTGAGCTTCATCTTTAGCCATTCTGGTTTGCCAAAATGCTCCCAGCATTTGTCAGACAGGTGGTTGGTCCATTTACAATGAGTGCAAGGTGGATGAGGTGTGCAGGGTTGACAATGGCCAACTGTTGTCACAGCTGCCACAACAACTTGTTGATCTCCAGACATGTAGGCTCCAGTGCATTCAGCAAGGCATATGTCATGTTTACACAGGCATAAACACAGAGACAGGATTTTGAAGTTGTTGGCAGCTTTGATGACTTCACAGAGATGATCATGGTCAGGGGATAACACCTGGAGGATAGTGATTGTGATCATGTCTTTGCTAAGAGCGGCCTATTGGACGGTCTTAGGGAAGATCTAAAATGTTACTCCTGGTAACCAAGGTTTGGATCTGAGCTTGATGAATGTAATAGAGGTTCCTGATGACGATAAAGAGTGGGATTAACGATATAGTTATGAGGATGATTCCGCCAATAACGATACGAGGATCCAGAGTGATGAGTGTAAGATGTCTTAGCAACGTTTAGTGACTTAGAGTTCTTAGACTTAGTTCTGAGAAAGTGAAGTGAGATTGTAACAAGCTTTGATCAAGCGCAGTGTAAGGAGAATCCCTAGATTGCAAAGTTGACAAGACTGGGGTTTAAGACCACCAGTCTGTCAACTATTTATACAAAACTAGCAATCTAACTATAGCAAAGTTGTGCAGTAATGCGCAGTAAGTAAACAGTAGTGCGCAGTCATGCGCAGTAAGTAAATGGTAGTGCGCAGTCATGCGCAGTAAGTACACATCCATGTGATACAAGTGGCTCAGCCACAAGTGCAAAATGAACTTGAGATAAACAAAGGTAAATAAGAGCGAGAAAAGGGAGTCCTTGCTAATTGTATAGTAATAGTCCTTAGCAAGTAAATTTTATAATAAATAAAAGAAAGATGAAAGAGAAAAGATAAGTCTAATATAGTACCTGGAGCTATGCTCACACTTAAGTATCTGAATACTTAAGTACTATAAAAGAGAAAAGAAAAAGGAGAGTCCTTACTAAGTAAAGTGGAGCTAAGCTCACACTTGTAGTAATAATACTACACTTTACTATAGTAAGTAAGATAAAAGAAAAAAGAAAAAGAAAAAAGAAACGTGTTATGAGGTGCCAAAGCAAGTGCCTCGTAACATCACCCCCTCTTCATGTGATGCGTCGCCTGCAACGCTTGGTGGGGTCCCCTGACCCATCATCCCCCGCCCTCTGCTTACTCCTCATACTCCAGGAAGGGGAGAGTGTCCCATGCTGGGACAAAGCCGTTGGGCATGCCCCCATTGAAGAACCAGGGGCATTGGGGGGTGAGGCGGGGGAAACCCGTGGTGCGTTGGGCCCAGTAATAGGCCTCTTCACAGGCCTGGGCCAGCTCCTCTTGGGCCAGTCAATGGCACTCCTCAAGAAAGCGACTCTCAGCACACCATGCATAATACGTGGGGTTGGAGTGATTGATGGGGGTAGGGGTGGTGTGGTGGGCAGGGCGTGGGTGGGGGC
>QLPN01001584.1:0-57259 GCA_003314395.1 Albatrellus ellisii | reverse complement strand
AAGTAAAGTGGAGCTAAGCTCACACTTGTAGTAATAATACTACACTTTACTAGTAAGTAAGATGAAGGAAAAAAGAAAAAGAAAACACGTTACGAGGTGCCAAAGCAAGTGCCTCGTAACAGTTACCCTGCTCATATTCTGAGAGTTGCTGGGCACTCTGTAGGAAACCCATGATGACTATGAACTGACGGTGGTAGTCAGCAAAGTCACCTAGCAACTGCATACCCAATAGTCGATGTTCTTGTATAAGAAATGATAGACCTGCATGGGTCCACTTCTGAGTGATCTCGGACCCAGGGTATTGCTCGTATATCTCTGCTTTGAAGTCTTCATATGTTTTAGTGGTATCTTTGTATGTTGGTAGTGTTGCCAAGAGGTCCTGGACATCTACATTGACATAGCATTGTGCATGGATTTTACACATTTGGTTGTTGTTAATTTGTGTGAGATTGAAGTGGAATTCAAGATCTTCAAAGTATTGTCAAAGGTCGTGGGGGTGCTTCAGATTGAATTTTGGTGCAGTTCTGTCACCTCATACAGGCATTGCATACTGAGTTGCCATTGGTGTGATATGAGGTGGTGTATGTAGGAGGGATTGGTGATTGGTTTGGTGAGATGGGGTTGAGGTGATAGTCAAGATCAAAGGTGACAATAAAGCACTGGACACCAAGAAGAATGATGAGTCTACAGGAGATGAAATGCATGGGGTTATGATTAGTTCTTCTTCTGTGAGCAGGGAATGTGTAGAAGGTGGAGAATAATGTGATGGGCTGATGAATTGTTCGAGTTTGTCTTGTAATGCTTCAATTGTCGATGAGCTTGTGCATCTTTGCGAATGAAGGTTGTAGTGGTGTCTAGATGTAATCTTGACTTGCAGTCCCTCACAGTGGGCTCCAATATGATGTGTACTGTGGGTGTATAAGAGAGGAATCTATAATCACAACCACAGCAGATGCTGAAGGGTGTGAGCCATAAGATCCCCTAGACACCAATAGAAAGAGAGTTAGTAGATTAGGGTGAGAGACACAATAATGCGACACAACCAGGCGACAATACTGAGATAATGACAGAAACACTGTGTGACAATGGCAATGATGGAGACATGTAATGCAACATGATGCAATAGAGAATGCAATGTAGAATGCAGAGAACATGAAGGAGAATGCAATGAAGGAGAATGCAATGCAATAGAGAATGCAATGCAACATGATAGACACTCAGCAAAATTGATAACATGACTTACAGGGTGTGCACTTTTGCCTCAAGACTCAGACAGGAGAGGGGAAAACAAATCATGGGCAGGGGAAATCTGGTCTTTTTCGACAGACAATGTGCTATCTAAATACAAGTCTAGCTCCAAGGCTGGAGCACAACAAATCACAACAGAAAATTTACAGTGCAGGGGTAGATCATAGGGATATTTGAAATGAATGGAGTCTGGATGTGAGCGAATAAAGTATCATGCTATATTGGATGAGCAAAAGTGGAATAGTGCCAATCACACCAAATGCTGACTTCATGACTCGTGCCTCCATGGTTACTTTGACTGGTCCAGACTGTGCCTCAGCCTATTCATCCTATCCCTCATCGGCTGACCCAGTATTGTTTTCTGATGCCTACACAAATAAGCAATTAATGTGACTGCAGATGATTGTCACATGCAGCACGTTAATGTCACTGTGTTTGCCTGATGTCACTGATGGTCATTTTCTGGCATTATGTGCACATGATGCTCATCAACATGTTGTGTGTTGCCTTCACTCTGTGCTGTCATACTCCACCTATTGCTCTGCACAACACACATTGCCCTTACTATGGGCATCCCTGTACTTTACTTCACACTCTTTACCCCAACCTTATGGGGCAAATACTATATAAGATGGACCACATACTGTATATCTCCCAGACATCTTACAGTCTGTCTGAGTGAGTATTCTCTCATCTCCATCTTGTTGAAAAGCACGATGAGCAGTGTGGTGGTCCTCAGCATCTTAGCACTCCACTCAAGGAGGCCTGAAGGGAGATGGCAGGTAGAGCATGGGCAGTAGCCCAAGTAAACCAAGAAGCAACATCATGATTGTGAAGTAACAGTTGACAAGGAATGTAAGCCAATCCATGATGAGGGAGATGGGTAGATAACCGACTGTAGAACAATGTCCCAGACCCAGACTCTAAGTACCTAAGTACACAGCACACAGACCAGGAGAGATAAGACCTACAGTGTGTGCAGACCACACATGACAGATGTATGTAAAGTAACATGGGGCAGTCATGTGGTAAGGAAGCGCACAGCAGATGACCAAAAGAGAAAAATCAACACATCTTATTCTCCTCTCACTTCTCCCACAGCCTCTCTTACTACTGTGTCCACTTCATCTCATACTGCTGCAGATGTAATCTGCCTTGCTGTCCCCTATTGGGATTGTCTACATGCTGCTTATCATATATAACATCTTTATGCTTGCCTGCCCAAACCTGCACATACATTTCTGACTCCACCATTTCTTTACTTCATCTTCCATCAGCTTCCATCACTGCTGATACACTTACTAAACCACTTCATTTCTTTTCCACTGCACTGCCCTTGGCCTTTGGGCTGACCCATGTCCACACTAAAGGGGGGTGTTGAACTTTCTTGTGTACTTACTGTACACACTCTCAACCACTACTACAACATGGTCTGTGCACCAGCCCCCCCTGTATATAAAGCAGCCCACTTGTTTTGATAACAATAACACTTCTGATGTTCTCTCTCCCTCTCACTTGCATGACTCAGAGCACCAATTTACTGGTTGTTCAAACTCTTTTCTCTGTCATCTCCAACTACATCTTGCTTGCCCTTGCAGTAATGAGCCCCAACTTTATGGGAGCTCATCACTTGGGTTGTACTATATAAGACCTCTAATTAGCATACAAGATCTCTAGCTTAGTCTCTTGTAGATTATATTGCTTGTATCTGTATGCCTGTTTGGCAGTCTTCCTGAAAGACTGAGTAGTCAATGAAGATTTGATATTGGTTGAAGAGCTCTATGCTAGAGAGGCAAAGCAAGAGATTCAGGACATAGTCCCAAGACAGCTACATAGCTGGCAGATCAGAGGAGCATACACAGATGCAGAGAGGTATGCAATAAATGTGTGACAAAGATGTAACAGAGAGATGAGACAAGTGTATAGCAAGATAGAGATGATAAGCTCCTATGGTGATGGGGCTTGAGACTGCAAGCATGTATGAGGATGAGAGATGAGTAACTAGTAGACTGGTGTTCATAAATTCAGATGAGTGTGAGTTGGGGGAACAAGTGTGACTAGAGTTGATGATATTCTAGGACATGACTGCAGCTATAAGTACAAGTTATGAGGCGCCAAAGCAAGTGCCTTGTAACACCCTCTTCAAGACCTTTTACATGCCCACCCACCATGCTTGTCACAATCTTTCTTTCTTCTTCTGATTTACTAGATTACTGCACCACAGCATAAGAACCCCATATTTTTATCTGCACAGTATCTATAGAACATTCTCTTGCATTCCACAATGATGTGTACTGTACTATCTTAATCTCAGTAGGATACCCTATGACCTGAGGTTGTACTATATAAGGTCTCAAACTACATACAATATCCTTAGCTTAATCTCTTGTGTACTATGCTACATCTGATTGTACACCTGTTTGGTGATCTCTTGGCTTATCCAGTTTATTTTGCTTCTTTCTTAACAGTGTGCTACACCTTGAGTCTCTCATCTGTTCTTGAATGGTTATAGCTGCCTGTCTTGGTGTACTAAACTGTAACAATGCTTGACTGGCAAGACAGCTGTGAGCAGTGTCTCATCTGGCCATGAAGTGGCTCAGCCAGTGACTGGGCAGTCAGCACCAAGTCAGCAATTTTTTCATACAGGCACTCAAAGTGCTTGGAAATCTACTATATTGGTCTCATCCTTGGCACCAGCCTTTCTCTTCTTTTCCTCAGGATGATGTAAAACCCAAAGTCCTGTAGCCACATCAGAGTAGCATGAGACCTCTTACGAGACAGTGCTGCATTGGTCCAAGCTATACAACTCTATACAATATCTGCATCAACTCAACAATTATACAACTTTAAGTAGAACACTCCATTCTGTGTATCACTGTGAGTATCATAATGCTGACTTCACAGTGCTATGACACTGGCTCCTGTGTCTACACATTATCTGTATACATCAACCTTAGTACTTCTCCTCCATGTACATTATCATGTAGTCAATCCTACAGCCCTGTGTACAATATTTAATGATACAATACAGCTCAGATAGACTCTTGACTTGTTTTATACTATGTCTTGTACACATAACTCTCATTTGTCATTGAATCAAAGCCAGTGTTTTGTCAGGCCACTACTATTTTCTCTATTTTTCTCTCCATTTTTCCTATTTTTCTTATGTCTCTATTACCATAGATCTTACAATTGCTCCTGATCTACCAAAGTGATTCCCACAGTCATGCATTCCATTTGTTCATCTTTATCAGCTGATGATGCACCAGTTGTCCAATCTCTGATTGGCCTGTTCTATATTTAGTTATGACTCATTTTCCCACTCTTACTGTGGATGCTCACCAATCCTTCCCACACCTGCTGCAGAGTATCACCAATCACTCTCACAGTTACTGCAGAGCCTCAGTCAGCACTTATGTGTCCCCTCTATTATTAGATATGACATCACTACTATACTTTCTCATTCTCCAGCCCTATACTGTACTGCATGGTCTGTGCATTCCCCAGAGTACTATATATATGTAGAACTCCTAGCAGTTTATTCCCCAGTTCTGATCATCTGGGATATCCACTAGGTACAGTAGCTTCTCTTTCCTCTTTTTCTACCTAGCTGATTATATATCTGGGATATCCGCTAGTCTAAGCATGATTATCATTTTGTTTTAGCTTCCTCTTTGTTGTTTGGCTTCAACATAGCATCGGCCTCACATGTTTGACATATACTCAACCTCAGAGATCTCACTGTCCTCAACTCATCCCATCATGCACCCACTACCTATCACTGGTGTCTGATCCAATGAACCAATTGTCTGGTATGCTTCCATTATGTCACTGGTTGCTAACTATAGACAACTTTGATCCCCTGCCTGGTGAGGGATTGCCACATTTAAGCTACCAGAGAGTGTCACCTGACTGTATTGCACCATTTCCATCACAGTCTGGCAATAGCACTAGTGGGTGACTTCCCATGAGCATCTAGAAGTGCTAGATGGACTCTAGATCTAAATTGTAGAGTTCTCCTTTAAATTGTATAAGACATATCAACTCTAAATCAATAACAATAGAATTCTAGATTGTTAGACTGCTCCATGGACAACAATAGCCATGGCTTGCTGCAATATCTGGCCAATGATGACAATCTCCATGAAGAGGAGTTGTTCAACATGGCAGCAATGGCCACTTTCCTCCTTACAGGGACATTGTTGAGACAGCAAGAAAAGGCCAAATGCCACCATCTCCATTGTTTATACCTCCTGCACCAAAATCTCATGCCCAACCCACATCATGACACACCATGGCAGGGTTTGTGTGCCAGCAAGAGCAAATGGGCCTTCATTACCACAATGGGTATTAATGTTAAAACCTTCAAATTTATCCTTGGCTGTGGATTCTTAGCCACTTGGCATTCACTATCTATCCCTTGCTCCAATGTCTCCCAATCAGGTCACCCATGTCTCATACAACACTTGCTTGATGTGGCAGGTGCACTAGGCCTATTTAGCTGTGTCTCCTGCCATGTGTGTGCACACTTGCATTCCCATACTGTGACTCTCCCACTGTCTCACTTGGCATGGCTGACTCATCATCCCTGTGCAACATCAACAGTGCTGCATACAAGCTCATCACAGTCACCACAGTCATTCATCCCCCCAGCCACCACACAGCCACCAACACAGCCACTGATGATGGATTGCAGCAGTTGCAGCCACAGGTTGTGCCTGCGCTGCCCCCTGCACTTTTGCTTTTGGTGCAGAGCAAGATGCTCCACTGGCAGCCTGTGCATGTGCACCATAGAGGCATGGCAGCTGGATCTGCCATATCCTCATGTACCTACCTGTCAAGCATGTAAATTACTGAGCCATATGCAAACCTCCAGCAGGTTTGAGCATCTTGCATTTGTCAAAGTGTATACAACAGAATTTTGAGGGTAAATGACAAATAGTATGAGACAGTGGTAAGAATGAGAACAAAGATTTGGATTTGTTGGAGTGAGATCTCATGCATGGTTGAGTTCAGATAGTGAAGTACAAGGCCTCTGAACACAGTGGGGCAAGGGCATGTAGGACAGAAAGGGCCTTGGCAGTGATGGGCATGCCATGGCACTGCTCAAGGGTAGTGACAGCATGGACATTGGCCTGGAAGAGGCATGCCAGGACTTGTGTGTTGGAGATTGGGCACAGCATGGTCTGTGTTTATGTGATCTTGCAGCACAGGTGCAGTGCGGTCTAGGCACATAAAATTTGGTTACTTTGTTTTGTACACCTTTGTGTGATTGCCCTACCTTTTACCCCCCACCCTCCTAGGACAAACATGCCATTTTGCAAGTGTTTGACCATTCATTTCAATATTGTGTGATGTACATGGCACCACAGCAAAGAATTCTGCAAGGGCCGACATTTATTGAGCCATAATTCCGGGTCTCAGCATCTCAGCAAAACAATCTAGAGTACTGATTTCAAGTTCACAGAATCTGGAGGGGGGTGGGGGGCACCCCCCTCAGATTTAAAGTTTAGAGACCCCCCTCCGGCTCTAAACTGGATTACAAAGTCTCAGCTACCATCAGCTTCTCGGCCGTTTATGTCTAGAGTCCATCAGGTGCTTCTAGAACCTCACAGGAAGTCACTCAATACTCATTGTGGTAATGAAGGCCCATTTGCTCTTGCTGGCACACAAATGCTGCCATGTTGAACAACTCCTCATCATGGAGATCATCATTGGCCAGAGACTGCAGCAAGAAATGGCTGTCATCATCATAGTGTATTATTTAAAATGGGGCAGTCTAATGATCTACAATTCTATTGTTATTGATTTAGAGTTGATGTCTTATACAATTTAAATGGGCACTCTATAATTTGAAAGTTCACGGGCGGGACTCGAAAATTTAGATCTAGAGTCCATCTAGCACTTCTAGATGCTCACGGGAAGTCACTCACTGCCGCCGCGACCGAGATGTCCACATTAGCCGCCTACGCCTTTCTTCCCACCCTATATCACGATAGCCCGTGGTTGCCTCAAGCTTCGTTATCTCTTCCTTCCACAACACACACACACAGGCCGCCAGTAGTACAACACAGAATCTATGGGTGTCACACAATCCAAGCAGAGTCGTATCGTCGCCAGCGAGTCTATCGACGAGAAGCGTGACGCTGCTGTACCACTTGCCAATGCACAGTCCCCAGTGTCGCCGGACGGCTCCCTCGCCCTCGCGAGTGTCAGTGCATGGGAGACTGTCGCCAAGGCCGACCCCAAGACCTGTCTTGCACGCACCATCTTCCCCCACTCAGACATCCGCACTGCCCTGATACGCCGCGAGGCGCAAATCACGGTCAACCATGTTTTCAATACCGAGCTGTCCTTCAAGACGGCCCCTGTCACGGACCAGAAGAGCTCAGGCCGCTGCTGGATCTTCGCCACCACGAATGTGCTGCGCTACGAGATCATGAAGAAGCTCAACTTAGCGGACTTCCAGCTCTCGCAGGTGGGTCTCGTGTACAGTCGTGTCGCCTTGCGGGCCAAATGACCTCACCCTCGCTCGCCAGTCGTATCTGTTCTTTTGGGACAAGCTGAACAAGGCTAACTATTACCTCGAGCTCTCAATCAAGCTTGCGGACAAGCCTATCGATGATCGCCTTGTGAGCTTCCTTGCTGGCGACCTCATTAGTGACGGCGGCCAATGGGACATGATCGTCAACCTGATTGAAGTATTCCCTTCGCTGCCGTACTCATTTATCGTGTCTAACGATGATGCAATAGACCTACGGCTTACTGCCTCGTACCATTTTCCCAGAATCAACCCACTCCGGTTTATCAAGCCCATTGAATACGCTTATCAAGACCAAACTGCGGGAACACGCGCTTACCCTGCGTCGGTCCGCTGCTGGTCTTCGCAGCGCTGGCGTTGCCGAAGCTGATGTCATTTCCTCGCTACGCTCCCAAAAGGAGGAGCTCTTACGCGAGGTATATGGCATCATGAGTGCGACACTCGGTGTCGTCCCTAAGCCAGATGAGAAATTTGTCTGGGACTACTACGACAAAGACGGCAAGGCAGGGCGATGGGAAGGCTCGCCACGCGAGTTCCATAAGGTAGGTTCTTTATGATGGTACAAAGTGCACAGCTAGATTACACTTATTTTTAGGCCTTTACGAATAAGCAGTACCCCGTACGTTGCTTGATCACGTGTTATAAGTGCATTATTGATGAGTCGCGTTGAAGATATCCGATTCGTTCTCGCTCGTCAACGACACGCGCAATCTCTACTCGAAGCTTTATACAGTCGATTCCCTTGGTAACGTCTGGGGAGGGCGACCCGTATCCTGTACATCCCTCTTTTATGTCGATGCCATCACAACTGACCAGTTGCCTGCAGATGTAAACACCGAGATCGAGAACCTCAAGAATGCGGTCATAAAGGTTGGCTTATATCTTCTGACCATCGGGGCAAGTGGTTGACCGGATTTCTGTAGCAAATCAAAGCAGGTCAGCCGGTGTTCTTCGGGTGCGACGTCGGCCAATTCATGGAGAAGTCGAGTGGCATTTTGGACCAGGAGATTTTTGACTACGAGGTGCTTTACTGGGCAAGTTTGATAAACCATTCGTAAGCTGACGAGATCGAGACTTGCAGAACGCATTTGACATCAAGCTCGGAATGACAAAGACAGAACGCTTGCAGACGGGCGAATCGCAAATGACGCATGCGATGGTCATCACCGCAGTCCATCTTGATCTGCAGACGGGCAGTCCTGTGCGGTACAAGATTGAGAACTCGTGGGGCGCCGAAACTGGCGACAAGGGATTCTATGTGATGACTGATTCATGGTTTGAGCAGTGAGTATACCGCTCTTTTAGTTCGGGTCTTTCGCTGTGCTTATACTCTTGAAAGATTTGTATACCAGGTCGTCGTACCGAAGGCGCTTGCTCCTAAAGAGCTTGTCAAGGTGTTCGAGAGCGGAGAGCGTAGTGTGCTGCCGCCATGGGACCCGATGGTGCGTGCCCCGTTTACCTGTCTTCTGTCGCACGCTGAAGTAACTGGACTGTTGGATCCAGGGCTCACTTGCCTAAGGATGCTGCAGAGTGTTCTTTTGGTATTCAGAGTCGTTAAGAACTTAGGTCGTTCTGCGGTTTGTCATGCCCTTGGGCTGAACCTGTATTGTATCTCCAGTCGTAGACGCTGTAGCGTTTGAAGATAATATACTTTGTCACTATTATATTATCGTTCTGAAAGCCCTAAAATTGTCGGGTCAGGTCAGATACAGCTACGTGATTGTCCATATCTTGCACATTACGAGGCTTCCAGGTCTCTTTCTACGACTGACAATCAATATGATATGTATTGAGGGTAGAGTACGTGAAGATTCGTGGAATCGGTATGTGTATCATATCGGTCCTGTGTGATCAGGTGTCTCCGAGTCTATCACCGAACGGGGGAACAATAGGAAGGTTCGAAAAGAAATCATAGCCTTTGATATATGATACAGCAGACTTGGAGTTGGCGTTTCAAAGAGAATTTCCACGTCCTCGATGAGGCATATTTCTTTGCGCACGACGATCGGGTTTGATCTTTCTAATAACAGATAACTCAGGTGCGCTGTAACATACCCTGCAAATGGTGGTAAAATAGCATACATATGTTTGATATGCAGACAGTCATCTTAGTACACCGCTAGCAGAGCCAGAGGCTAATGAAGGGTCGAGCTGAGAGGACCCTTTCCGAGTCATAGGCCTAGTGATAACTCTCAGATAGACATACTAAACTGGTTCGGGTCTTGAGTCACACGCTTCTGTAGTCTCGTTTCCAACACATTCTGGTATAGGGCGTCCTACAAGGACCACAGTAAATGAAGTCGAGGAGGGGTACCCACACAGTTCTGGGATACCGAACGGAGAAGGCGGAGGTGAAAAAAGTCGGCAGGTCCCGCGAACGAACTTTACCATTTTTGGTTCTCCGCTCTGAATCGTTCGGCTCACATCCGGCAACACTATGCTTCCGAGGACTACCTCGAATCTTTGTTTCGGCTTTGCATGACTCTCTACCTGAGCCCTGTCGGCTGGTCTCCGATAGGCTATAGCTTCAGCAACCAGCCCTGACATATCCCTCTCTGCCCTGGGCTGCATGGGTAATGAAATAATGTGGGGCAATTTGCCATAAAATAGCCGTACATCGTCCAGCCAGTATTTATTCAGTGAGATGGCAACAGATACCAGGATCATATCAAGGTAAAAAAAGAACTACAACTACACTTAGGGTCGGCGCTACATAGTGATAGTGGCATGCCTGCTGTTGATTGGATGCAAGAGAAAGGGGCCATGTAGATCGATATCGACGACTACCCGCACATGCAGTTAACTCCGTGACCACCATTACATGGGCATTGCTCCTGCAGAAGGTATGCAGGGATGGTATGATATGGTGGCACACGCACGCACACACACGGTTGTGCAACTTGAAGGCGCATATCACAAACTTTACAAGTGAATTTGGATTGACAAGGTAAAGACTGGATTCAGAAAAGCCACGGGCACAACCTTCACGTCATAAGTTCCTCTTTCAATTCTCTCACATCCCTCTCTATCTTAATACGAACATGAGAGGTATAGCATCTGAGTGGATCTAATGCTGGGTTTCTCAAGGAGAATGAGACTTATCAAGGTGATGGAGCATGGAATATACACTATATTAGAACAGTTTCGGTGACACCAATGGTACTGGCTACACCACTTCCAATCCGTTTTGCATTAACTTCATACTTGCATTTAGCGACAACCTATGCACACGCCGTCTCATCATTTGCAGTATGAACAGCAGATAATTACCCACACCATTTGCCCTGCCATACTAATCTTTTTCTGGCATGCACTGTGCGAATGCGTGACCATTGCTAGCTTAGCTGTGGATATTGCGTAGAATGCATTTCACAGTCATTCCCATGTGAATCCATGAAGAACAAATTACTTCTAGAATAAAATACGATGTAGTTTGGGGACTGGCGAGTCTGAGGATAACACGCTATACAAAGACAGTTGACCGTGTGTAGCGGAGAATCCGCTGGGGATGCTTTTGGAACGTCACAAGAGGTCCCTGTGCTCTTGGATTCACAACCCTTCAGGAGGGCGGTCGCTAAACATATCGCCGAGCCTAGGTATTCCATGCCGTTTGCTTCATTGAAGTTGATTGATATCCTCAAGACTTAATGAGCCTCAAAGTCAACTGGCTGTGTAACGGTGAAAGTCTTCAGGAAACTTGTTGCGGCACAGTACAGTACCTTGACGTTCCGGCTGGCGCCCGTTTGTGCCTCCGCAGCTGACTCAACAGAAGACAGTCAGTTGATTATCGTTCTGCATTTGAGAACACAAGAGGGGAGCCAAAACAGGTATAGATCAAGGTTTGCTACCACCGGATCCTTCGGAGAAGGAGACGCTATCATTGGCTGCAACTCCAGGATTTGCCTTTTTTATTCAGACCGAGGACACCAAAATGATGATCAAATTAGACAGACTACTAGTACTATCTACATCGGTATCGAGCGCGGCGCCCCCCGCATGGGTATGTAGTTATCACTGTCCGAGTCTGGCGCATGATATTAGCGCAATCGTTGATTGACATTTTGCGAAGTATGGATGCAAGAAAGTAAGTTTGCGCTGGGGAGGATGCCTACCGACCTGGCGGAGGTTGGCGGCAGAAAGTACCCCCCACAACCTCGGCAAAATGGGACACGGAGCTGACCAAAAATTCGGACGAGTGGAAATCTTCTCCTTTGCTCATAACTACTACCTTTTACGTTCACTTTCATTGTTCTGATCTTGTTCATAAATTCTGGCTGCCCTGACTTGGCTACAGCAATACAACGGTCTTATCGATATTTATTGCGAACTGTCACTGCTTGTTCCTCTGCTCCTCCTGTTCTTTTCTCCCCTTCTATTTCGCATCGACGACGAGAGCAGTAGTACTGGCGTTTTCCTCGCAGATATCTTTGCAGCTTGTGGCTCTCAAGACGCTACTTTCGACGCGCAATGGCGCCATTGGAGAATGGACAACTTGAAACGTTGCGTGTATCTCAGTATTCCATCCAGTACGTGCTGTCCTCATCATGGTCGTGCATGTCCTGTGGTTGACCTCATACATCACTTACCTTTTGATGATCTATCCCCACCAGATCGCATTTATCCAGCGTGGAGGACTTGCTTGCGAACCTTGGCGATTTTCCACACGTTCCGCAGATTGACGGTTCCGTGGTTCAGTATGGGGAGGATGTAGTACCGGAGTCGCGGTGGAAGGCTGTTCGTGTCGGTGAGAGGGACCCTTCTGTTCAGCGCTCATCTCCGCCAACGGTGCAGCCATTAAATGGCACCGCGGGAAAGGTGACGGGTGCTTTACAAAAGTAAGGATTATTGGTAGCTCTTGGTCGCGCTCCGTCGAGCTAATAGAGTGCATAAATCTTCCAGCCTCTCGCCACTGATCACAATCGTCGGAAACGATCCTACCTCTGCTGTACAGTTTGGTGATACTGGCCGTAGTCGCAACAACAGAGTCTCTCGTGAGCTAAGGTAAATCTCTGCAATGCCACTTTACCTAAAATGCTTACTGTAGCCGAATTTGGCTAGTCCGGGATCACCGATTGTCGCCCAGCAACCGGCTTTTGTGACGTCATTGAAAACGGGCAGCTCGGCTTTGGACTGTAACCGTGACCATCCCTCATCTGGCCGTTCCCCGACACCGACCTGTACTCACGTCTCTCCCGTCTCTCCCGTCTTCAGCGAGCCTAAATTTCCATTGCCTCTCTCCAACTCTGCCTTCAGCGATTCTGTTCATTCCATATCCCCAGACGAGCTCGTTGCCTATCGTGTCTTCCTCAAGAAGCGTGCCGAGGATTGCATGCAGGACGCCCGTGCGCTAGGCCCTTCTCCCCCACTGCCCCCAAGTTTCAGCTACAGAAGACAATTACAAGACGACTCATCGAGTGACTTCTCATGGGACACGGAATCAACACGGGAAGGCCGACTGAGCCCGCGGCGGGATGTTTCTGGGACGCAGACACCTACATCGGGAGTGCCGGGCACACACGGAGTGCAAGTAGGCCTTGTACAGGCGCTGCGTATACTTCGTGCCCATCGTCCCACTGATATGCGCGACATGTCCGCGAGCAGCGACAGTGGACAGCCACTTTCGTCGAAGCCCGCAACGTCTCCGCCTATGCAGTCATATACCCACGTTCGCAATGACTCTGGCGCAAGCCCACAGTGTCACGTGTCGTCTTCATCCAAGTCGCACCCAAATAAGAGCCCGGTGATGTCTGTGGTATCAGCGCTCGAGGACGAACAAGTGCTGCGCGACCTTCTGCCGGACTTCCTCGATCTTAGTGCCGACGACGACTCTGGCCTTCCGCCTGTGTTTGAGAACATCGCATCGCCGTCCAGAAGCTCCTATCTCTCGTCTCCGTCGATGAGTACGCCTTCGGATGTGGGTGGAGAGATGTTCATTTGGGGAGAGGAGGAAGCGGCTGAGGGCCACGCTGACCCCATTATTCCACGCCCGCGGAAGGCGCAGAGCACGCCGAACCTTACGCGCAACAGTTTCATGTATCCCCAAACGCGACTGCATCCGCATGTAGCATTATCCCACCCCGATAACGTCGGCCCTCCCCATACTCGTGACGGGCGTGATATCCACCGAGCCCCGCTGGAGCGCATCACGACACGCCTCATCTATCATGACGATACTCGACAGCCGCCTCGGGAGTACTCATGCGAGCCCACACTGAGGGATTCGAAACCTGCGTGCGCGGACAGCGGTTTTTCATCCGAGAAAGTCCTCGACGTGCAGGACTCTCAGGGCCGCCAGCGATCGCACGAGCAGGAGCGGAGGTCCTCTTATCCTCATGAGCATGGTGATCGGGAAGCGCCACAGGGGTGGCCACGGGGGCCGTGCAACCGTGAGCCCCACAGTGCCATCCAACCCCACTCTCGTGACTACTTGTTGTTCCACGGGGCCAACAACGCCAACGCCCCGATTGGGCAGAACGCCATCCATAACGTTGATTCCTTTGAGCGAAGTAACGGGCATACTCACCGCGACGCGCCGGACGCGTCGTCACCGATCATCCCTAAAAAGATCTCGCACCTCAACAGCCTCGACTCGCTGCGAGGCGCAGCTAAGACATCGCTACAAAAACGCGCGTCCCTCTCGCCTCGCGATGCCTTGTTTGGCCCCCGCGCATCTGTCACAGACCAAAATGCGGTGGATCTGACTCGGCAGGCGAGTGCGCGCTCTCTGCTGGAGCACACGATGAATGCTTATGCGCCCCGCGAGCCCTCCACCCTGCGTGAAGACACGACATTTGAAAAACCACGCATGGTGCCCCAACCAGGGCAGCCTGTGCCAGCAGGGCGCAGCACGCCCGGCGCAGAGCCAGGCGCGCTGCCACACATCGCGCACGTGGCCCCTGACGCGTCAAAGGATGCCCCAAAGGCGGACGACGCTGCAAAAACGCTCTTGTACAGGATGGCCGCGCCGTCGATAAGCGACGGCATAGTTTTGTTCCGGTCCTCCAAGTCTAAGCTCAAGTCTAAGCATAAGCCTGCCGTTGTCGCGGCGCGCAAGTCGGATGTCGGTCCCACTGGGCAGCTGCGTGCGGCAGGCGCGTCAGAGCCAGACTTCAAGTCGTTCATCAACATCTCGGTGGGGGACACGAAGGCGCAGAAGTGGAGCTTGTTTAGGAAGAGAAAAAAGAAGGACGGTCTTCTGGGTGACCCGTACTTGGTGAATGGTTGACCGCGGCGTGCGGACCCGAATCGGTATGCGTTTCTCCTGCTGTCCCGTGGCTAGTATACTTGCTGACGCGACGGTCCTCGCCAGCGTGACAACGAAACATGTGCTTTCGCATTCCGTATATCTCATACTCCGTGTCTACCTCCTGGGAGGCTGCGGCGCATGCTGTACTCACATACCACCGACCGTGCTCTGGTTCCCCCTTATACCACGTACTTCAACTTCGACGGACCACATCAGACGATGTGATAAATTATTGGACACTTCCCTGGAGGCTTTTGCTTGCTGCCGGATGCTTCATCGCTAGCCACATTGTTCAATATAATGTAACTTTCTATTCAAATTGAAACCACACAAAATCACCTTTCTTTTCTGTCTGGAATCGGGTCATGGAAGCTTGAAGTATATCAATCTGAAGCATGAGACGCTCACTGGACCTTCATTGAGGTATGCTTGCCGAGTCGATCGAATGAAGGATCCTCGATCAAAGCATGGTTCTCAACAAACAATGCATCCATTCGATTACGTTATGGGTATAGCACTAGTGTGCAGGTAAGTTACCGAGTTTGCAGATTGGGTAAGGTCCTGTGGCAGAGACTAACCTCATTTGCAGAACGACCTGTGTTGGGTCGGCAACGGAGGGTCGAAAACCCTTGCTTTTGACCATTGGATGACTTTCCATTAGAATTTAGAGCGATTTAGAGCACCCTAAACCTTATTTACCAACTTGCCGGGTCCATTTTGAGCTCAGCTTGTCGTCGCATCAGGTCTCATAATTTTTTAGATCCTCTCTAGATGTAAAAAGCCATCTCTAAATGTGTTGTAATCAGGCACAATGTTTTGCTGATGCCTTGCTGCTGACTACAGGATTATCCCCTCCTTTTCATATTACTTTCTATGGTTGTTTCTCTTGCTATTTCCACTCTCTTTCATTATAAATTCCCCATCCCCTTATATTCTCAAAGCTTTGAATGGAAGAAACTCCTATTGAAAACATAGGTGAATGAATCACTATGTAGGTGTTTTTGTATACTGAGCATGCTGTGACAATGGCACACTATGGCAACAGCACACCATGACAACAAAGGGTTGTGCTGATAATAACAACAGTAGGTGACAACAGCAGTGCTGTGGTGGTGGGGATGGTGGTGGATCGCAGTGTGTGCATAAGGTCTGTGAAGGAGACTAGGCCAAGACCACATATGCAGGCAAATATCAGTGGTGGTGCAGGATGGTGGTGGCAGGAATGCAGGACAGTGACTGGTGGTAATGTAGATAGGCAGGCAACAGTAATACCAGTGTAAGATGATGACTGTGGACAGTCACAGTTGCAGATTATGAGGGCTGATGACAACCTAGCCATGTAGGCAGCAGGTGATGGCAGTGGTGTGGGGGGGACAGGCCCTGATGGTGGCAACAGTGCAAGATGGTAGGCCTACTCACCACCTGACCAGTGTACACCAGGTGCACAAAACAAGCATCATGTATGCTCAGTTTGTGCCCCCACTGCTGCCAACAACATCACCTGTGCCCTCTTGTGTGACAGTCTAACCACCCCCTTCTTGCCTGCTACTATCCACTGCAGGCCCCTGACTGTGCCCCTAGTGCCCACCATCACTTGATGTCACCCACTGCCACTGTATCTGTTGGAGTTTACAGCAATGTGCTACAGTGAAAGTGTGATAACATGACAGTGCATTTATAGCATGATGTGCCACATGGACCTGTTGTGGGACTCAGGGATGATATGGATGGACCCTTCAAGAAAAAATTCCTTTGCATGATTTTTTCCCCCTCAGTCTTCTACAAAGAGATTGAAGTCAGTACTCACTTGCTGTGCCATTCATGTTATATGTTTTCTCACTATTTCTTCCTGTAGAATACGTTCTCTTCTTTTTACAGCCAGCCACACTCTATCCCAAGCACCTCCTTCAATAATATCTGCATGTACCCTCATGGCACCTTCTTGTATCCTCTCCATGCTCACCTGCACCTCTGTGCACCAGTTCATCATTGTCTTGTTAGAGGTGACAGCAGGGTATCCTACCAGATTTTTATACACACAAGCAGCCACACAGCATATTATAGGAACAGCACATGAACCTATTTTGGACTCAGGATCAACATGACCTGTCTTGTACCTACACTAGAAACTTTCATATGTAGTTCTTTTCTTCTCACTTCTCTATGAAAAGTATAAGGTCAGAGTATATTATCAAATAGATCATCCACACAAAGCTGCCAGTATAGAGAACAGAGAACAAGGGCACATCTACTTAAGAATGGGAGGTCAGTTTGTAAGCAGTCCCATATTAGGGAAAAACTGAGTGTAATGAGGCTGACACATGGTTTTTTTTGAGTTTGAAGTGCTGCTGCTAAGACAATCCTCCCCTGGTGTGGCACACTATGCATGGCAGCACAGCATGCATGTGGCAATGCAGCATGTGCATGGCAGTGTGGCCTGGCTTTTTTACAACCACTCACACTGCTTCTCACTGCCCCCATGCTGCATGTACTGGCTGCTCACCACTGCCATTTACTGCATGCATCTATGGGCTGCTCATTACACCTGAGCTTCTACCCCCACACTGCATGCATTTGGCTGCTCAACAATGGTCATCATACCTGACTATACTGCATGTGTTGGCTACTCACCACCACCATGTGCTGCATAGACTGGCTACATATATCTTTTTATCACAACAAAAAGCAAATTGCATACTGGAGCTGACCATACTATCCCAACAGACTATATGGCCCTGCAGCCACACATCTCCCTGCCATGCCATGCAGCCACTGTACTGGTGCCTGCATCCACTGAAGATGATGCAGGAAATTGGTATGTCCATCTTCCTGTACCCACCCATGCACCCACACTGCCACTGCAACAGCATGTGGCCCCCTACCTGCCTGTGCAGCCACCATCCAAACAGCATGCCATGCATGGCCCAGTACCACACCCCCACTGTGGCATGCCCAACAGGCACTGCACAGTTGAGGTGCCAGCTGGCAACTGCACAGTGCATGAGGCTGTGCAGGCCTGCACCACCCCCAGCCATGCATGTCATGGTGGTGGCAGCAGCATCATGGGGCAGCTTGAACCATGGTGCATCAAAGCTGGTGTGCGCATTTAGCACATGGTGGGCCAGTACCTCTTCATGTGGTGTGCCATGCATGTGCCACAATGTTTAGGTATGCCCTTCCCCCCCCACTCCTTACTGCTTACTGACACCTGCATGCCCACACCACCACTGTGTCAACAGTGCATGCCCCTACAACCTGTGCTGCCACAGTATGAAGAGCATGCCACACGTGGCCCAGTACCACACCCCCACCATGGTGTGCCCAACAGGCACTGCATGGCTGAGGTGCCAGCTGGCAACTGCACAGTGCACAAGGCCACATGGGCCTGCACTTACCCACCTGCACCTGCATATGTGCCCACACTGCTGCTGTACCAACACAGTGTGGCAGCTTTCTTGCTGCCCATGTCCACTCAAGCCAATGTGGGCAACTGGTATGTCCTTTCTCCCATTCCCATCTGCATGCCCACATCACCACCATCTCCACAGCACACCACCCCCTGTCTGCCCATGCTGCCACTGTACAATTGGCATGTGGCCACCACCTGCCTACCCATGCCACTGCTGTGCCAATACAGCATGGCCACAGACTCCTTGCCCATGCCACCACTGTACCAGCACAGCATGGCAACTTGCCTGCCTGCCCTGCCCATGTCCACTCAAGACAATGCAGGCAATTACTATGTCCCTCCTCCTATTCCCACCTGCATGCCAACATCACCAGTGTCTCAACAGTGCATGGTTCAATGCAGATGTGCAGCTGTTCACAATTGTGAGCAGCATGAAGTGATGTAGCTATTTCTTTCCATTCACTTTCTCTCTCCTGTTTTTATTTTATTTTATTTTATATTTTTATTCTTATTTTTATTGCTGATGCAGTGGCAGCAGATCCACCTCCCATCAATGACAGCATTTGTGAACTTGGCTGATGTTGGGCATGCTGCTGGGGCACATGCAGTCACCATACCAGCATGGTGCAGCAACTTACCTGCCCACCCCACCTGCATCCACTCAAGATGATGTGGGCAATTAGTATGTCCCTTCCCCTGTGCCCACCCATGCACTGCCACTGTCAATGGCATGCAGCCCCATACCTGCTGCCACCACTGCTGTACAAACAGTGCGGCCACCACCTTGCCCATGCAACCACTGCATGGCATGCTGCACATTCTGTTGACAATATCGACGGTAACTGTTCAGCTTCACTATATTATTACTTACACGTCTTCTTTACGTCCCTACTGATGCACATTCCACTTACTTACCAAACCCACTACCATGCTATAGAATGCTCTAGACTGTTCTAGACCCACCTACACCACTTTACCCACATTTGTGTAGCACATACTACACCCCCACATACAACCCCGCATTACTGTGCCACCTAAACTTAGTGTAATGCGCACTACTTATACTACACCCCCCACTTTCTGTAGCTACATAGTATTATACAATGCAGTACCACTTCTCCCCACTCTGCGCCCTAGTGCACACCACTTGCTACTACACCCTTACCATCTGCTTCCCTCTTCTCTTTGTTGGCTCGTACCTGCGCTCACACATTCCTCCTGTGTGCATGCTGGGCTGGGCTGATGCACACCAGCAGACGAATGTCATGCCCTATTTTTCCTTTCTTTCATTCATCCTCAACTCACATAGGAACCCTCAACTTCCCTACAACATCACAGGTATGTATTCTGTCAACAAAACCATCAATTATATTCAACTTTGTGCCCATTGTTCATCTACTTTTGTTTGGATCTAGCATGGCTTCCCTTTATTCTCTGTTGTAACATATATATACAACTGTAATCATATCTTATTGGTTGATGTTACAAAACAACAGGTATTTACCCTATCTTGGCATTTTGCAAACCTCTTGGTGAGTTCTGTTGATACCATATTTTAAACAATAACATGATAGGCAGAATTTTTTCTATATTCAATGTGTAAGTTCTACTATAGGACACAGAGTGCACATGGTCTCATGCACATGGTGTCCTACCCCACCTGCACATGGTCCCATATCACCTGTGTACAGCATCCTACACCACCTGCATGTGTGGTGTCCTACCCTGCACATGGTCCCTACCACCCATGTGTAGTGTCCTACCCCACCTGCATGTGGTCCCCTACTGACTGTGCATGTGGTCCCATGTGACCTGCATGTGGTCTCCTACCACCCATGTGCAGGGTCTCCACCTGCATCTGGGGTCTCCACCTGCATGTGACCCTTTGCTGCCTGTACCACCACAGTACAAACAGTGCTGCCACTGCCACACCACATGCCACATTTTTCCTTTCTTTCATTCATCCTCAACTCATATAGGAACCTTCAACTTCCCTACAACAGAACTATCAATTATATTCAACTTTCTGTCTATTGTTCATCTACTTCTGCTTATCTATCATTGTTTGCTTTTATTCTGTGTTGCTACATATATCTTCAACTGTGATCACGTCTTATTAATTGATATCTCAATCCAACAGGTGTTTACTCTATCTTCACATTGTGCAAATCTCTTGGTAAGTTCTGTTCATACCATCTTTTTAAACAATAACATGTTGGGCAGAATGTTCAGACAAGGACATGGATGAGTAGTGATCATTGTCACTACAATCCACCTGCAATGATATGATTCTATTGGTTTTCCAGTCTACAACAGTGACCATACAGTTGATATTTCTATTTTGCTTTGTGTTTCTGCAGTTTTAAGAGGTGTTTTTTTCTGTCCTTCTATCTATTTGTAACCTACAATACTACTGCATGCCATCATTGCTATGGGTATGGGTTTTTATGGCTGATAGCCAGTGATGATCAATAGGGATGGGGACAGTATTATAACATTCACAAGGTCTGTTGCAACTTATGTATAATCACACATAAATATTTGATTCTGTCTTATTTAATCAATTATGCAATACAACAGGTCTATACTTTACAGCTGGAGAGATAATTGGAATTGGTCTGTGAGTTGGGGTTGGTCTGTAGATAGGTAGTGTATTATTTCCTGTTGCAACAACTGATGTATACTTTCACAGATGATGTCCCATTATTCCATGTTGCAATGCAATGGGTTTGACACTGGGGATGGGGACAGGGACAGGGATAGGGTGGGGACATTGGTGAGGAATGTTGCAACTCATTTAACTATGTCTGCTTTACTTAATGTTGCAAAGGTCTTTACTTTATAGCTGGAGGGCCAATTACAATTAATCTGTGGGTTGGCATTGGTCTGTAAATTGGACTTGGTCTGTAGATAGATAGAGTACAATAGTTGGAGAGGCAACTGGAATTGGTCTGTAGGTTGGGATTGGTCTGTAGATAGATAGAGGATTATTTCCTGTTGCAACAAGGTATGTATACTTTCACAGATGATGCTTTATAACTCAATGTTGCAATGCAACAGGTTTTTACACTAGTCTATATTATTAGGGAAGGATGTTGTAAGTTAAAAATGCCACATGGTTCAGATAACAGTGCTACAATCTGTGCATGGCAGCATGCAGCATTGTGGCAAACACATGGCATGCCACACTGAGCATGCCAGTGCACATGTCCTGGCTTTTTGCACTGCTGCTCACTGCCCCCATGCTGCATGTACTGGCTGCTCACCACTGCCAAGTGTTGTATGTGCTGGCTGCTCAACAATTGTCACTATGCAGCATGTGTTGGCTACCCACCACCACCATGTGCTGCATGGCATAACTGCTTATCTTTTCTATTATAAGAAAAACCAAATTAGGAGTTGACTGAATATGCTATCCACACAGAGCCTCCCTCCCATGCTGCCACTGTACCAGCACAGTGCAGCAGCTTGCTGGTTCACTGCCCATGTCCACCCAACAGGACATGGGCAATTGGTATGTCCCTCCTTTTGTGCCCACCCATGTGCCCACACTGCCACTGCAACAGCATATGGTCCCCTACCTGCCCATGCAGCCACCATCCAAACAGCATGCCACATGTGACCCAATACCACACCCCACCATGGCACACCTGACAGGCACTGCACAGCCAAGGTACTGACCAGCAACTGCACAGTGCACCAGGCTGCATGGGCCTGCAGCACCCCTGGACATGCATGTTGTGGTGGCGGCAGCAGTGGCAGTGTCATGGGGCAACTCAAACCACAGTGCATTGAAGCTGGTGTGTGCAGGAAATGCAGGTAACACCCTGTGCACCATGATGGTGGCATACTGCTCAAGGTGCTGCCCTCAGGGAGGTGTTTGGGTGCATGCTTTCTTCTCACCTTCCTTTCTGCTTACTGACACCTGCAGCAGCTGGAGGGGCAGGCATCAAAGGGCTCAAAGTGGAGCCTGATGTGGTCAGGGACAAGGTGACAAGTGCACTGCATGAGAAGCAGTGGGGGATAATTGATGTGCTGGACTTGAGCTGGTGAGTCTGGCCACACCCAAGGCCAAATCTACTCATGTGAAACCTGTCTGCACATGAACAGGTATGCAATCAACAACACATTGGGGGACTGGGTGGCAGTGGAGATGCAGGTGTGGAACTGCACTGGGGAGAAGGGCTGTGAGTGAGGTCAAGCAACCACAAGGTGAGCACCACATGTGCCATGTGTGTGCTGCCTTGGGCATGTCATACAATGGCAGGTCTGGCACCTTTGTGTTGTAGTCACTCAGGCATGACACCACAGAGTGCTCTGTCCTGAGTGACAGCTTGCACAGGGGATTTGCATCTGTGTGCAAGGAGAACACAGGTGATGCACATGGCTTCAACATTGTGCAGCACAATCCACTATAGCAGGGGTAAGTGGAGCAGGCTCAGCACAGCATGCAGCAGCCCACACACAACACTCATGACATGCTTTTTGTGCTCCATGGTTGTGAAGGTGGCAGCATTGGCAGAGGTGAGCTTCTCACCTGCAGCCCTGAATGTGGCCCAGTACTGTGCATCTGCTGTGGTGTGCTTGAGATGCAGCATCATGGTGATGTTGACAGTGGTACATCTTTCCCTCTTCATTCCATTTTTTGGCTACCTGTCTGCAGTGGGGTTGCAGGGACAGCAGGGACTCAGATGGATCACACACAGGCTCAACAGAAGACATTTGGGTGCACCCTTTTTCTTGAACTCCCTTCTGCTTACTGACATCTGTGTGCCCACACCAATGTGTCAACAGTGTGTGGGCCCCTACCTGCTCCCTGTGCTGCCACTGTACCAGGACCCTGTGCCTGCATGCACACCAAAGCCACTGTACCAGCACATCACAGCAAGGTGCCTATCCACCCTGCCCACATCTGCTCAAGGCAGCACGAGCAATTAGTGTGTCTCTCCTTCCCTGCCTGCATGCTCACTGCCATTGTGTTGATAGCACATGGCCCCCTACTTGCCTGCCCACATGCACCTGTGCCATATGAGCACAGCACCACCACTTGCTGGCTCACTGCTCAAGATGACACTGCCCACCCTCATGCCCCCATCGCTGCTGTGTCAACAGCACATGGCCATCTACCCACCTGCATGGCCACCATATGAACAGTGTGTGGCCACCACCTGCCCACACATGCCACTGCCATGCAAATACAGCACAGTGGCCACCTCCTTGCCCATGCTGTTGGTGTACCAGCACAGCATGGCAACTTACACACCTGCCCCACCCATGTCCACTCAAGATGATGTGGGCAATTGGTGCATCTCCTTCCCTTTCTTTCCAATGTCTGAGGCACACCATGCCTGCCCATGTGCTCACATTGCTGCTGCATCAATAGTGCATGGCCCTGACTTGCCTGCCCACATGCATGCCACACTGCCACCATACCAGCATAGCACAGCCACTTGCTGGCTCACTGCCTGTGTCCACTCAAGATGACATGGGCAACTGGTACATTCCTTCCCCTGTGCCCACCTGCACATGGCAACTGTCAACAGTGTGTGGTCCCTGACCACCCACACTGCCACCATATGAACAGTGTGGCCACCACCATGCTGCCACTGTGCAGTGTGCCACACATTCCTCCTGTGTGTGTGCACTATGCTGTGCCCACCTGGCTTGGGCTTGGAAAGCTGCACTGGCATGCACTGGGAGATAGACATCATGCACTCTTTTCCTTTCTTTCATTCATCCTCAACTCACATAAAATACTTCAACTTCCCTACAACATGCAACATGACAGGTATGATGGACACAGACAATGCAATGCATATGTTCTGTCAACAAAACCATCAATTATATTCAACTTTGTGTCCATTGTTTATCTACTTTTGTTTAGATCTAGCATTGCTTCCCTTTATTCTCTGTTGCAACATATATATACAACTGTAATCATATCTTCTTGGTTGATGTTACAAAACAACAGGTATATACCCTATCTTGGCATTTTGCAAAATTCTTGGTGAGTTCTGTTGACACCATATTTTTAAACAATATGATAGGCAGAATTTTTCTATATTCAGTTTGTAAGTTCTACTATAGGACACTGCATGCATGTGGTCCCATATTGCCCACATGTGGTGTCCTATACCATCCACATGCACAGTGTCCTACTGCTAAGAGCGGCCTATTGGGCGGTCTTAGGGAAGGTCTAAAAGGTTACTCCTGGTAACCAAAGTTTGAATGTTGGTTTGATGAATGTAATAGAGATTCCGGATGACGATGAAGAGTGGGATCAATGATATAGTGATGAGGATGATTCCACCGATAACGATTTGAAGATCCAGTTTAACTTTAGTGTAAGAGATCTTAGTAACTTTAGAGTTCTTAGACTTAGTTCGGGGAGTGAAGTGAGTGATTAACGAGTTTAGGTCAAGCGCAGTAAAAGGAGAATCCCTAGATTGCGAAGTTGACAAGACTGGGGTTTAAGACCACCAGTCTGTCAACTATTTATACAAGACTAGTGATCTAACTATAGTATAGTTACGCAGTAAAGCGCAGTAAGTAAACAAATGTGCGCAGCATAGTGCAGTAAGTACGCGTCCATGTGATATAAGTGGCTCAGCCACAAGCGCGTAATGAACCAGAGGTAAACAAATGTAAATAAAGACGAGAAGAGAGAGTCCTTGCTAATTGTATAGTAATAGTCCTTAGCAAGTAAATGTTATAATAAATAAAGAAAGATAAGTCTAGTATAGTACCTGGAGCTAAGCTCATACTTAAGTATGTAAATACTTAAGTACTATAATAGAGAAAAGAAATGGGAGTCCTTACTAAGTAAAGTGGAGCTAAGCTCACACTTGTAGTAATGATACTACACTTTACTTGTAAGTGATATAAAAGAAAAAGAAAAAAAACAAAACAAAACCGTTACGAGGTGCCAAAGCAAGTGCCTCATAACACCTATCCCACCTGCACATGGTCCCCTACTGACTGCACATGCAGTCCCATGCAACCCATGCATGGTCTCCTACCACCTGCATGCATGGTCCCTACCACCTGCATGTGCAGGGTCTCTTACCACCCATGCATGTGGTCTCCAACCCCACCCACACATGGTCCCTACCACCTGCATGCACAGTGTCCTACCCCACCTGTGCATGCAGTCCCCTACTGCCTGTGCACATGGGGTCTCCTACCACCCACATGCAGTCCCATACCACCCATGTGTGGGGTCTCCACCCACATCTGGGGTCTCCACCCATGCACAGCCCTTTGCTGCCTGTGCCACCACAGTACAAACAGTGCCACTGCCACTGCACTGCATGCCACATTTTTCCTTCCTTTCATTCATCCTCAACTTCCCTATAACAGAACTATCAATTATATTCAACTTTCTGTTGATTGTTCATCTACTTCTGCTTATCTATCATTGTTTCCTTTTATTCTGTGTTGCTACATATATCTACAACTGTGATCATGTCTTATTAGTTGATATTTCAATCCAACAGGTGTTTACTCTATCTTCACATTTTGCAAATCTCTTGGTCAGTTCTGTTCATACCATCTTTTTAAACAATAACATGTTGGGCAGAATCTTCAGGCTATGTTTTTTCTGTATTGAACCATGATACTATATCCATGAATATCATTGCGCCTGCAAGTAGGCTGTGTACTTGAGCTGTACAATCATGTTTATCTTCTATTATTAAGCATCTACACTTAAATGCTTTGGCAATATTGATTACCATATTTTCTCTTTTATTTTCTGACAATCATCTCTTTCACAGGTGCAGAGTTCCTGTGTTGATGGACAGGGACATGGATGAGGAGTGATCATTGTCAGTACAATGCACCTATACAAGCTTTGCCAATAGGTATGCCTGGGTATGGGTATGGGTATGCATATGTGTTTTCATGGCTGATAGCCAGTGATAATCAACAGGGATGGGGATAGGACAGGGACATTGACAAGGTCTGTTGCAACTTATGTATAATGACACAGATAAATATTTGATTATGTCTTATTCAGTCAATGGTGCAACACAACAGGTCTATACTTTACAGCTGGAGAGGCAATTGGAATTGGTCTGTAAATTGGACTGGGTCCATAGATAGATAGAGTATTGTTTCCTTTTATTTTCTATTGCAACAACCTACATATACTTTCACAGATGATACCCTATAACTTGGTGTTGCAACATAACAGGTCTTTACACTAGGGACAGGGCAGGGACAGGGATAGGACAGGGACATTGGTGAGGAATGTTGCAAAGGTCATTACTTTATAACTGGAGAGCCAATTACAAGTAATCTGTGGGTTGGAATTGGTCTGTAAATTTGACTTGATCTGTAGATAGATAGAGTACTATTTCCTTTTATTTTCTATTGCAACAACTTATGTATACTTTCACAGATGATGTCTTATGATTTGATGTTGCAATGCAACAGGTTTGTTGTGCAGGAGAATAGATGGTGCAGTGGCAAAGGTGACAGGGACGTGACTAAACAGGGAGGAGAGACTGAAGATGTGGCAAGAAATGGAGGTAGGCAATGATGGCAGTGGTCATCCCCAGGATGACAACAGAGAAGACAATGGCGAAGATGAATAGAGGGTTGCCCATATTGAGATGACCAAAGGAGGGTATTGAAGTAGATGGATGAAAGACATGTGCAGGCACCCTTAGAGAAAGAGAGGAGATGTCCACTTGATATTCTGAGATGCCGTAGACTACTGATATACTATCTAAGATCATGCACAGACTGTGCTGACTAATGAACTGTGGGTCATGGGTATGTAGTGGGAGAGAAGAGTGATAACAGATCAGATCAGATAAGAGATAAGATCATGGCAAATCCAACAAGGTTTTTACACTAGGGATGGGGACAGGGATGGGCAGGGACAAGGATAGGATATGGACATTGGTGGGGAATATTCAACTATGTCTCCTTTAGTTAATGTTGCAATCCAATAGCATAGGTCTCTACTCCATAGCTGGAGAGGCAATTAGAATTGGTCTGTAGATAGAGTACTGTTTCCTTTTATTTTATGTTGAAACAAGCTATGTATACTTTCACAGATGATGCTTTATAATGTGATGTTGCAATGCAACAGGTTTTTACACTACAGATGGGGGCAGGGATGGGCAGGGACAGGGGTAGGATATGGACATTGGTTAGGAATATTTAATTATGTCTGCTTTAGTTAATGTTGCAATTCAATAGGTCTTTACTTTATGGCTGGAGAGGCAATTGGAATTGGCCTGTAGGTTGGGATTGGTCTTTAAATTGGACTTGGTCTGTAGACAGATAGAGTAATGTGTCCTTTCATTTTCTGTTGCAACAAGGTATGTATACTTTCACAGATGATGATTTATAACTCAATGTTGCAATGCAACAGGTTTTTACACTAGTCTACTTAAGAATGGGACTATGATTGGTAAGTGGTACCATCTACTTAAGAATGGGAGGTCAGTTTGTAAGCAGTCCCATATTAGGGAAAACTTGAGTGTAACAAGGCTGACACGTGGTTTCTTTGTGTTTCAAGTGCCACTACTAACACCATCCTCCCTTGGTGTGGCATGCTGTGCATGGCAGTGTGGCACAATGTGCCAGCATGGCCTGGCTTTTTTTACAACCACTTGCACTGCTTCTCACTGCCCCCATGCTGCATGTACTGGCTGCTCACCACTGCCAAGTGTTGTATGTGCTGGCTGCTCAACATTGTTATCTATGCAGCATGTGTTGGCTACCCACCACCACCATGTGCTGCATGGCCTAACTGCTTATCTTTTCTATTATAAGGAAGAATGAATTGCATACAAGAGCTGACTCATTTACTATCCCCACAGACTATGGCTTCCTCCCCCCCATGCTGCCACTGTACCAGCACAGTGTGGCAGCTTGCTGATTCACTGCCCATGTCCACTCAAGACAACATGGGTGATTGGTATGTCCCTCCTTTTGTGCCCATCCATGCACCTGTGTTGCTGCTGTGTCAATGGTGTGTGGCCCCCTACCTGCTTGCATGGCCACTGTATGAACAGTGTGTGGCCACATTGCTGCTATATAAGCAGCACATGGCCACATTGCCACTGTATCAATGGCATGCAGCCCCCTACCCACCCACATGACCACTGTACCAGTGCATGGTTCTATGTGGACACACAGCTGTTTGCAATCATGAGCAGTGCAAAGTGGGGCCAGATGTGGCTGTTGTGTCTCTTTTCACTCACCTTTTTCCTGTTTTTATTTTTATTTTTATTTTTTGCTGATGCAGTGGCAGCAGATCCACCTCCCATTGGTGATGGCACTGGCCAACATTGGGCATGCCACTGGGGCACATGACAAGTGTCCACTTCAATTGGTACATCCTCCATTTTCCTTCTCTGTCTTACTACCCAACATCTGAGGCAAACTGTGCCCACCTGCATGCCCATGGTGCTGCTGTGTTAATGGCGCACAGCCACCTACCTACCCATGCGGCTGCTGTTTGAAAAGCATGTGGCCACTACCACCCCTGTGACACCACCACTGTGCCAATACAACATGGCCACCTCCTCACCTGCACCACCACCATATATCCTGAGTTGATGGCATGCACACAGAAAATTAAGGATCTTCAGTGGAAGCCAAAAGGTCATACAGTATCTCTGAAACAAGCTGGGGGGTGCTGATGCATTTGGTGGTTCAGTCACAGGAATCATCCTCTCTGGGTCACCTTATTCCATGTACAAAGATGACATGCTGCATGTTGATCCTGATGTCTTTGAACTTGGTGTTCCCATCTTAGGCATATGTTAAGGCCTCCAAGTGTATCATACCTGTTTTTGAAGTGCCCCACAGTGAGTACATCTCATTTTGTGCTAGGAAATGGCCTGGAACATGAAAGATGAAGTCACAAAGTGCAATCACTGTGAGTATGGCTTCATGTGAGTGCAAATCAGCAAGCTTGGCAACAGCAGTTCTGTTGATACACCATTTGAGGGCATTGGCGATGAGATGCAGGTGAGCACTGCCACCTCCATCCTGCATGGCACTGGCCCAGCACCTCCTGCAGGTGTGGATGCCACATGGTGACCAGCTCCCCATGCAGTTCCATGTCATCAGGAGCACACAGAGTGCACCCTTCACCATGATCATGCACAACATGAAGCCATTCTATGGCATCCAGAGGTGACACATTCACTGCATGGTAAGGAGGTTATTGCAGGCTTCTTGTGACACATTTGTGGCTACTGGCCAACCTCAATGATGGTAGGTGCCTGGGTTGCTGTGTGCACATGTTCAGTCTGACATGTGCTTGAGTTCATTGGCAAGGAGATCATGCACATCTGTGATATCTGCAGGCCCACAGGCTGCATCATCAGCACTGTTGCAGCCAAGCTCATACATGAGACCATTGGTGACTGGTGCATCTGCCATGAGTGCCACCATCAAGATGCACCACATTGTTGGTGGGCTGCTGGCAAACATGAAGCTCAAGCTCATTGAGCCACTATGTGAGCTGTTCAAGGGTGTGTTGTGCCTGCTCCCTTCCCTTGCAGCCATGGCTGACCCATCAGGAAGATGAGGTGTACATGCTGGGCTGCCTGCTCACGATCCCCACACCATGTACCAGCACAGCACAGCAATGTGCCCATCTGCCCCACCTGTGTCCACTCAAGACAATGTGGGCATAGGGATGGCAGTGACTTGGATGGATCACATACAGGCTCGCTGGTATTGATCAGGTCATGCTCCTCCTCACCCCTTTCAAGAACCTTGCCACCAGCAACTCCAGTATGTCCTCTGCCTTTTGTCCTGCCACACACTTCCCCACTGACATCCCACCCCCAGCTTTTGCGCCCTTTGCACCTGGCCTGGCATCTTGCCCCTTCACCAGTGCCCTCATGACCCTCCCCCTCCAGAAGTTTGCTTACCTTGCCTGCAACATCCTCACACATGCTTTCAGCTTCTGCAAGTGCCACTCCATGGGTCTCCTCCCCATTGGCACCACCAACTGGCTCAAGTTCAAGTCCCATGACATGCCACCCAAGCAGTTGCTGCTATAGTGCACCTGTGTGCACCTGTATGCATGCTATGTGTCTGATTAGTCTTCATGTTTGTGCGTTGTGTACAGCCTATAGTACTGTCTTTACACTGCTGTTTTTATTATTATTTGCCAGGTTCTGAAGAATGGATTTTGCAACATTCTATGTGCCACTGCTGCTGATAGCACATCCCTGCCCACATCCACCAGCTGCAGCAGCACGTCCAACACTGCATCCAGCAGTACTGCTGCCAACAGTGCCAACATGCTAAGCTGTGCAGGCAGCAAGCTCCCCTTGCTCAATGAGACCATGCAGGTGTGGTGTGAGCATGAGGTGCAGTGCATGGTCAAGGTGTTGGCTGGCAACCATGCAGTGCATGAAGTCATGTGGGTCCACACTACTCTCAGCCACACACATTGCAGTGGCAGCTCTGCTTACTGACACCCATGCATGCACACACACAGCCCATCAACATCCCACCCAACATGCACACGGGCATACACAAAGTGTATGCACACATTGTGCATGAGGCCTCAATGTCATGCTTGGGTTTGGAAAGCTGCACTGGCATGCACTGGCAGATGTCTTGGGGACATGTCGACCAAGTTTTACAACTGCCCCATTGAGTACTAGGTGAGTTGTGTCATGTCCTCTACACCCAGAAAAGCACTGACCTTGCCATGCCTCCCACAGCAGTATGTGAGTACTACCCCAAGAGTGTGCAGCTCATCCAGGACCTCACCACCATGAGCCACATTGTGTTCGACCACAGTGCATCCCTCTCTCCTTGCATCTTGCTCACATGTCTGTTCCACAGCTGTCTACCAGTGCCACCCCAACAAGCATGATGACTCAGACATGCAGCTGAGGTGCCAGCTGCAATTGCACAGTGCATGAGTCCATGTGGGCCTGCACTGTGCATGTCATAGTAGTGGTGGTGGTGGTGGTGGTGTTGTAGGGCAGCTTGAACCATGGTGCATAGAGCACATTGAAGCTGACATGTGTGGGCAGTGCAGGTAACACCCTGTGCACCATGACAGCAGACATGCTCAGCATGCCACTCAAGGTACTGCCCCCAAGATGATATTTGGGTGTGTCCTTTTTCCTCATGCTCCTTTCTGCTTACTGACACCTGTGTGCACATGCATTCACACAGCACACTCACAATGTCACTGTGTCAACAGTGCACAGCCACTACCCTGCCCACACCACCACTGTATGAACAGGACACTACCCACATGTGCACCCATGCTGCTGCTGTACCAGCACAGTGCAGTAGGTTTCTGGCTCACTGCCCATGTGGATTGGTATGTACCTCCCCTTCTGTACTGACCCATGCACCCATGTCACCACTGTGTCAACAGTGCACAGCCCCCTACCTGCCTGCACAGCAGCTGTACAAACAGACCACCTCCTTGCCCATGCCACCAGTGTGTGGTGTGCTGCCCATTCCTCCTGCCCACACACTGGCAGATGAACATTGTGCCCTCTTTTTCCTTTCTTCATTCATCATCAACTCACATAGGAACCCTCAACTTCCCTACAACATCACAGGTATGTGTTCTGTCAACAGAACTATCAATTATATTCAACTTTGTGCCTATTGTTCATCCACTTCTATTTACATCTATCATTCTTTCCCATTATTCTCTGTTGCTGTATATATCTACAACTGTAATCATGTCTGATTAGTTGATAATTCAATCCAGCAGGTATTTATTCTATCTTGATGTTTTGCAAATTCCCTGGTGGGTTCTGTTCATACCATATTTCTAAACAATAACATGTTGGACAGAATGTTCAGGCTATTTTTTTCTGTATTGAATCATGCCATTGTGTCCATGAGTATCATTATGCCTGCAAGTAGGCTGGGTACTTTGGCTATACAATCATGTTGGTCTTCTATTTTTATCCATCTACACTTAAATGTTTTGGCAATGTTGATTACCATATTTTCACTTTTATTTTCTTTCACAGGTGCAGAGTTCCTGGGCTGATGGACAGGGACATGTATGAGTAGTGATCATTGTTAGTACAATGCACCTACATGCACTTTGCTAATGGGTATGCCTGGGTATGGCTATGAGTATGGCTATGGCTATGGCTATGGGTTTTCATGGCTGATAACCAATGATAATCAACAGGGATGGGGACAAGACAGGGACATTGACAAGGTCTGTTGCAACTTCTGTATAATGACACAGATAAATATTTGATTATGTCTCATTCAGTCAATGTTGCAACACAACAGGTCTATACTTTACAGCTGGAGAGGAGGCAATTGGAATTGGTCTGTAAATTGGACTGGGTCTGTAGATAGATAGAGTATTGCTTCCATCTATTTTCTATTGCAACAACCTACATATATTTTCACAGATGATGCCCTATAACTTGGTGTTGCAACACAACAGGTCTTTACACTAGGGACAGGGACAGGGACAGGGATAGGGACAGGGCAAGGACAGGGATAGGACAGGGACATTGGTGAGGAATGTTGCAACTTATTTAACTATGTTTGATTCAGTTAATATTGCAATGCAACAGGTGTTTACTTTGCAGCTGGAGAGGTAACTGGAATTGGTAATGTGTCAGCTGGAAAGATAATTGGAATTGGTCTGTAAGTTGGGGTTGGTCTGTAAATTGGACTTGGTCTGTAGATAGATAGAGTACTATTTCCTTTTATTTTCTGTTGCAACAACCAATGTATACTTTCACAGATGATGCTTTATAACTCAATGTTGCAATGCAACAGGTTTTTACACTAGTATTAGGGAAAAAGCAGTGTGTTATCAGGTTGACATGTGGTTGAGATATTGGCACTACAAAAAGTCATCCTCTGGTGTGGCATGCCACACATGGCAGCACAGCATGCATGCAGCAATGTGGCATTTGCATGGCAGTGTGCCACAGTGTGCCAGTGCACACATCCTGGCTTTTTACAACCACTCACACTGCTGCTCACTGCCCCCATGCTGCATGTACTGGCTGCTCACCACTGCCATTTACTGCATGCATCTATGGGCTGCTCATTACACCTGAGCTTCTACCCCCACACTACATGCATTTGGCTGCTCACCACTGCCATGTGTTGTATGTGCTGGCTGCTCATCATACCTGACTATGCTGCATGTGCTGCATAGCCTGGCTGCTTATTATATTATATGAAAAAATGGATTGTATTCAAGAGCTGACTTCTGTGCTATCCCACAGAATATGACTCCCTCCCTCTGATGCTGCCACTGTACCAGCACAGTGCAGCAACTTGCTGGCTCACCACCTGCATCCACTGAAGAGGATGTGGGGCCACTGGTATGTCCATCCTCCTGTGCCCCCTGCATGCCTGTGTTGCTGCTGTGTCAACAGTGTGTGGCCACATTGCTGCTGTGTCAATAGTGTGCAGCTCTCTGTGAGGTTGAGCAGCCACATGCAGTGTCCTACCTACCACCCATGTGTGCAGTGTCCTGCCACCTGCATGTGGTCCCATATTTCCTGTGCATGGCATCCTACCCCACCTGTGCGCAGTCTCCTACCCTGCACATGGTCCCTACCACCTGCATGTGGTGTCCTACCCCACCTGTGCAGTGTCCTACCACCCACCTGTGTGGTCCCCTACCACCTGCATGCAGTGTCCTGCATGTGGTCCCTACCACCCATGTGCAGTCCCCTACTGACTGTGCATGCAGTCCCATGCCACCTGCGTGTGGTCTCCTACCACCCACCCACAGTCCCCTACTGACTGTGCACACAGTCCCATATGACCCACCCACAGTGTCCTACCACCCATGTGCATGGTCCCTACCACCTGCATGCATGGGGTCTCTTACCACCTGTGTGTGCAGTCTCCAACCCCACTCGTCATGAGGCACTTGCTTTGGCACCTCGTAACAGTTTCTTTTCTTTCTTTTTTTCTTTTTTCTTACTTACAAGTAAAGTGTAGTATTATTACTACAAGTGTGAGCTTAGCTCCACTTTACTTAGTAAGGACTTATCTTTTCTTTTCTCTTTTATAGTACTTAAGTATTTACATACTTAAGTGTGAGCATAGCTCCAGGTACTATATTAAGACTTATCCTTTTCCTTTATCTTTCTTTTATTTATTATAACATTTACTTGCTAAGGACTATTACTATACAATTAGCAAGGACTCTCATTTCTCGCCTTTATTTACCTTTGTTTATACCTTGTTCACTTCGCGCTTGTGGCTGAGCCACTTATATCACATGAACAATTACTTACTGCGCATTACTGCGCACAATTGTTTACTTACTGCGCAATACTGCGCAACTTTACTATAGTTAGATCACTAGTTTTGTATAAATAGTTGACAAACTGGCAGTCTTAAACCCCAGTCTTGTCAACTTCGCAATCTAGGGATTCTCCTTTACTGCGCTTGATCAGAAACTCGCTATCAGCTCGCTCTTCTCTAAAGAACTCAGTCTAAGATCTAAAGATTATTAAGTGATCTTCCACTAAGAGTCAAACTGGATCCTCGTATCGTTATTGGTGGAATCATCCTCATAACTATATCGTTAATCCCCTTTTTCATCGTCATTCGGAACCTCTATTACGTCCATCAAGCCAATATCCAAACCTTGGTTACCAGGAGTAACATTTTAGACCTTCCCTAAGACTGTCCAATAGGCCGCTCTTAGCACCACCCACATGTGGTCCCTACCACCCACACACATGGTGTCCTACCCCACCCACACACACAGTCCCATACCACCTGCACAGTCCCCTACCACCCACATGGGGTGTCTTACCACCCACATGCATGGTCCCCTACCACCTACACACACAGTCTCCTATCCCACCCATGTGTGGTGTCTTACCACCTGCACACACAGTGTCCTACCCCACCCACATGCATGGTCCCATATGACCTGCATGGTCCCCTACCACCTGCACAGGGTCTCCTACCACACCTGCATGCAGGATCTCCTACCCATGCATGGTCCCCTACCTATGCAGTGTCCTACCACCTGCATGTGTGGTCTCCTACCACACCTGCACACAGGGTCTCCTACCACCCACACATGGTCCCATGTGCATGGTGTCCTACCCCACCTGTGCACAGTGTCCTACCCTGCATGTGGTCCCTACCACCCACATGTGGTCTTTTACCCCACCTGTGCACAGGGTCTCCTACTACCTGTGTGTGGTGTCCTACCCCACCCCTGTGTGGTTCCTACCACCCTCACATGTGGTCCCCTACCACCTGCATGCAAGGTGTCCTATCACCTGCACATGGGGTCCCCACCCACATTTGGGGTCTCCACCCACATGAGGCCCTTTACTGTCTGTGCCACCACAGTATGAACAGTGTGGCTGCCACTGCATGGTGTGCCACATTTTTTCCTTTCTTTCTTTATCCTCAACTCATATGAAAACCCTCAACTTCCCTACAACATCACAGGTGTGTCTTCTGTCAACAGAACTATCAATTATATTTAACTTTCTGTCTATTTCTATCTATTGTTAATCTACTTCTGCTGATCTATCATTGTTTCCTCTTATTCTCTGTTGCAATTCAACAACTATTTATTCTGTCATGACATTTACCAAACATCTTGGTGGCTTCCATTCATACCATCTTTTTAAACAATAACATGTTGGGTGCAATGTTCAGGCTATGTTTTTCTGTATTGAATTATGCTGTTATATCCATGACTATTGTTGTGCTTCCAAGTAGGCTGGGTACTTTAGCTGTACAATCATGTTGGTCTTTCTTCTATTTTATGCATTCACACTTAAATGCTTTGGCAGTGCTGATTACCATATTTTCTATTTTACTTTCCTTTCACACAGGTCCAGTTGATGGACAGGGACACATTTACAGACTTTGTGTTACATTTCCTTATATCTTTACTTGTGTTCATGTGTTCTAGTTCTAACTTTACACATACATGTGGCACACTCTTATAGTCCACACTCTGCAGTAACATGTACTATAATGGAGTCCTCAGTGGTGCAGCTAGTTCTCTAGTTGCTCACTTTGGACTTCAGGTACTGTACTTATGTCTCTGTCTTGCTTATCCAGTGGCTCACTTTGTGCTAAGAGTGGCCTATTGGATGGTCTTAGGGAAGATCAGTAACAATACCCCTGGTAACAAGGTAGTGGATATGTGTTTGATAAGCATGATAGATACTTCTGATGACAATATAGAATGGGATCAATGAGATAGTGATGAGGATAATACCACCAATGACTATATGAGGATCCAGAGCAATGAGTATAGGATGTCTTAGTGATGCTTAGAGTGACTTAGAGATCTTGGACTTAGTTCTTAGAGAACAAGGCAAGATAGTAGTGAGCTTAAGGTCAAGTGCAGTAAAGGAGAATCCCTAGATTGTGAAGTTGACAAGACTGGGGTTTAAGACCACCAGTCTTCCAACTATTTATACAAAACTAGAGTCCTAAAGATAGTACAAGTAGTAAGGTTCACAGATCAATGATGATTGCACAGCAATCAACAAGATCATGTGACCAAGTTGCATCCATGGTGAGCTAAGTATAAGGTAGCCACAAGTGCAAGGGAAATGAGAGGTAAACAGAGATAAACAAACATGACATAGGACAAGTCTGTAACCCATCAGCTTACATACCAGTTTCATCCCCACCTATCTGCCCATACATCACATGCACATCCACCTACATATGTCATCATCCTATTGCATCATGTCATACTGCCCTCTACTTTCACATGTTAAGACTCCCACACACACTCTGCCTCTCTGCTCATGCATTCCTACTTTTCTGTACCCTATTTAAGCCTCATGTATCTGCCTCTTAGGGGCAGGTCTTTTCTCCTATCTTCTCATCATTGTTTCCCTCTGCTGCTCCTGTATCCTCTCTAGAGACTCCACTGTACAGTCACCCATCTTGTTTCATATCAGTCCAATTGTCCCCTTTCTGTCTTTCAGTGTTCCCACACTATGTGTGGGTTCCAAAGTCCTTGCTAATTGTATATTAGTAGTCCTTAGCAAGTAAATGTTATAATAAATAAATAAAGATAAAAGAAATGATAAGTCTTTATAATACCTGGAGCTAAGCTCACACTAAGTATGTAAATACTTAAGTACTATAAAGAGAAAGAGATAGAGTCCTTACTATAAGTATGAGCTATGCTCAAGCTGTAGTTAATACTATGCTTATAGTAAGTAAGATAAAGAAAAAAGAAAAAAGAAAAACTGTTATGAGGTGCCAAAGCAAGTGCCTCATAACACTTTGGACTTCAGTCCCCCACTTATTGTGGTGTCTAGAGTAGCCTCTGTTGCAATCCACACAAGTCCTTATTGTCCTTTAACAGGCACCTCTGGCTAAGAGGAACACATACACCCCTGTGGGTTTATGATCATTATGGTTAGCTGCCAAGTCTGCATCTGAGTAGCTGACCACTCCAGACAGTGATGCCCCATCATATTGAATCTGAAAGTTGATTGATCCCTTGAGGTAGTGGAGGACATGTTTTGTAGCAGTGGGGTGAGCATCTGAGGGATTTGAGACATATTGGGATAGTCTGGTGACAGTGTACAAGATGTCTGGATGAGAGACAATAGCTGCATAGAGGAGTGATCCTGTCAGTTGCTGGTATGTATATATCAAGGAGGGAAAAGCAGTGGTGTCAGCTTTCATGAGGGTGAGTGAAAGAGGGAGAGGAGTAGAAGTGGGGTTGCAGTTAGAGAAACCAAATATGTCTAGGACATCTGCAATGTGCTCATGCTGGTCAATTTTCAGTGTTTTCTGAGCTCTGTCTCTGGTGACATGTAGTCCAAGGTAAGAGCTGATTTCTCCCAGGTCCATTATGTCAAATATTGCAGCTAGAGTGGACTTGCAAGCTTCTGTTGGAGTTGCGAGTGGTCAAAGAGGAAACTCATCAAGCCACTCCATGATTAGCATGGTCTGGCTGAGTGAGACTAAGCAAGAATAGGACCCCTATCAAGTCCCTCTGTGATATGCATGGTCTGACTAAGTAGAGAATCCCAAAGACAAAGAGAGTGGGAGGCTATCAAGTCCCTCCATGATATGCATAGTCTGACTGAGTAGGATTCCCAGAAACCTCAGAAGAGTGAGGATGTAGGTTGTGTGAGACTGCCTGCATGAGCAGAGCCAAAAGATTCAATGCTTGGAGGGGTGTTGAGAAGTTGTCTTCATCAGGATCCACTTCTATGGCTGAGGTGGAAGGTCACATGCCATACATGCTGCTGTAAAAAATGCACAGGTCACTGAGTTTGGTGAATGGAGTGTCAAGATTGCTCCAGTGTGACTGGTTCCATGAAGAGGGCACACTGTGTGTGTAGTGTGTGTGTGTATGTTCAGGTACAGGTGGTGGCACAGAGGGTGGAGTGGCCAGAACTGCAGGTGGCAGTGGAAGAATAGAGGCCAATGAAAAGGCTGAAACTGGCTGGCAGTCCACACCAGAGTTGCAGGGCACAAAGTCCTGCATGGACACAAATGTGCTGAATGCAATGGTGGCAAGGGTAGAAGGAATGCATGTCTTTGCAAAAGAGTGGAAGATATGTCAAGCAGGAGAGTGAGAGACCTGGAGAGAGGTGGAATGGTGGTGGGTAGTGAACAAAATGTGTGGCACATGTGTGTTCATGTGTGGGTGGTGCTGCAGAAGGTGGAGCAACTGGTGTAGGTGCCAGAGTGATGAGAACATGTGATGATGGCTGAGAAGTTGATGAGGATGGTGATGCAGTCAACAAGGAAGATGAGGAATTGAGGTCCAAGTCAGACTTGAGCAAAGTGTCCTGGCCCCCCACATCCAAGGCACTGTAGTGCTCTGGCAGCATGTTAGCAAGAAGTTGGAGAGGTGCATGTGTTAGAACAGGAGTGGGAGTGGGACATGATGGAAAGGTGGACTCATCAAAGACAGCATCATGACTAATGATGAGCCAGTGCTGTTGCCTGTCCCAGAACCACCAGGCCTTTGAGGAGGGTTTGTACCTGATAAAGATAAAACTGCACATGCATCTAGTTTCACATGGTGTTCTTATGGGATGTGTACATGGGCAAGGCAGCCAAAAAAATTGTAGGTACAAGATGTTGGGGGGACCAGAACCTGACCAGAGGGAGATGGGGGTATTCCACCCCAGATGACAGGAAGGGGTGCAATTGTAGAGGTGGATGGTGGCTTGTAGGGGTGGTTCCCAGTATCCAGATGACAGGCATGCACTGTGTAGCATTGCACACACATGATCCACCAGAGTCCAATTACAGTGTTTGGTGCAGCTGTTCTGCTGAGGCAAATATGGCACCATGCATTGGTGCTTGGTGCTGATGATGAGCATCACATGCACATAATGCTGGAAAATGACCATCAGTGACATCAGGTGAACACAGTGACATTAACATGCTGCATGCAACAATCATCCACAGCTGTGCATTTGTTTAGGTGTTGGACTATAGGACTGGGATTTGGCTGATGAGGAGCAGGATTGATAAGGTGCATAGGCTGAGACTGTTGACATGGTACTTTGCTCTTCACCTGACACCCATGCCCCACACTTATTTACCTAAGCATGGTCCATGTGCTACATCATCACATATATAGGCATCTGATTAGGGACACTGATCTCCAGTTGAGTTCTACATCTTCTCCCTCACTGTACTAGCATCTACACACTCTCTTCTATATTCTGTGCTATGTCAGTGTTGTAACTACTCTTTCTGGGCTTTTGCCCTGCATGTTTGCACCCTCTCCCTCTTGCCTCCTTGAATGGAGTGCTTCAGTCTCAGGTAACTGTTGCACCACTCATCATGCATTAACAGAGATGTGGTCCATAGAGTCACAAGTTATGAAGTCAGCAATTGGTGTGATCAGCACTTTTCCTATTTCACTCATCTGTTATAGTATGATATTTCATTTGTTTGTGTCCAGACCCCACCTCATTTCAAATATCCCTATGATCAACCTTACATTGTAAATTTTCTGTTTTGATTTGTTGTGCTCCAGCCTTGGAGCTAGACTTGTATTTAGATGGTGCATCGTCCATCAGAAACAGATAGATTCCCCCCACCCACAATCTGACTTCCCTTCCCCATCTGAGTCAATTTGTGAAAAAGTGTGTTCCAATCTTCCCTCTGCATGTCTCACTATCAAGAAAGTGTGCATTCCTTGTAGGTCATGTCTATTATTGCATTGCATTCCCCATTGCATTGCATCTAGTCTCCATTGCATTACATCTAGTCTCCATTGCATTGTGTCTAGTCTTCCATTGTGTTGTGTTGTGTTATCTATCATTTCCATCACAGAGCTTACAGTATCATGTTTCCATCACATTTCTTCATTGTTGCCCAATCATGTTGCATCATTACCTTATCTGTATTAAACTACTAAATCACTCTTTTGGTGTCTAGAGGATCTTATGATTTGCACCCCTCAGCAATTGTTGTGGTTGTGATTGTAGATTCTGCCATCACCCCACCACCACACCTATCACCAAGCACAACAAGCCATTGAGACAGAGAGGCATTGACAGATTTGCCTCCATGACCTGTGCACAGCATCTTGAGGGTGTGACCTTGCTTGATTGGTACCCCAGTTCATAAAATCCATCCATGAAGGTGACAAGGAAGGAGTGCCCCTGCAGGGACTGAGTAGTGAAGGGGCCAATGACATCCAGATGAATGAGATCCAGAGTGGCTGCTGTGTGGCACATAGACACCTGGAAGAGCACACAGGTCATGCAACCTTGTGCACACAGACCACATGGGGTGAGAGATGGTGAATAGTTGACAGAGCTGTAGGAATAAGGTGGTGATGTAACACCTTAGTGGGGTGTCCAAAAGCACATGTGCCAGATGTCAATGGTGACATGTGGTGCATTTGATGCAACTGCAAGCATAGAGGATCTAGCCAATACATTCCTGAATGTAGGTACCCTTTGGCTTGAAGGAGAAATGAGTGGGAGAGTTGGTATTTACTGCCATGACAAGGGATGGTGAAGCCAAGGCTGTCAAGTCATCTTATGGACACAAATTGTCCAGTTTTCCTTTGACTGGGGTGTTCAAGGAGGTCTAGAGACTTGAAATCAGTGCAGAATGGTGAGATATGATGTTGGAAATTGATTCAACAGTAGAATTAGACAAGGATGCAGGATTGGCTCTCATGGCATTGATGGTGGCAGTGGCAGCATGGATAGTGATGAAAGATGATGAAGATGATGGCTCAACCACTTTGAAGTGTCAGGACTGACAAGCCTATGGTGATGCCTGTAGCACAAGTCCTACCAGGCCTGACATATCCCTGCCTCCTTAAGAGGACTTAATGGGAGTTGCCTTGGATCTAGGCCAAGGGGTGAGGAGACTCAGCCATAGAAGATGAGGTGGAACCAGCTGTAACAAGCTGAGGTCTATTTGTCTAGCTACTTATTGACTTATAGTACTGGAACATGTGCACAGACCAGGTGCAGTAACTAAGGGCAGGTCTATCAGTAACTAGAGCACAGCAGCTGTGGGAGTACCACTGACAGATGTGCAGGATCTGTGAGAACCACTACCATGAGGCAGCAAGGACTGTGATAAGATAGAGGATTAGATGTAGATCAGATAAGATGAAAAGATAAGATGATCTAATCTAATCATATCAAAAGTAAACATAAAAGAAAGTAAAAGAAAAGAAATAATAATGGCAGGGAATAAAGCCAGCAATAGGAGTCTGACATGAAGTCCTTTGCACCTCCTCCACCAGATCCTCCTTTCTTGCATTTGAGTATGGGGTGAAGATTTAAACTTGCTGCATTCATGTGCAGGTTTGTGTGGTGCTATTTGCATGCACAAAGCAGGGAGTGAGGAGTTTGACTGTTGTCTGGCTTCTTTGCCCTGAATGCATGAATCTGGGAGCCTGGATAAGAGCAGGAAGGTGAACTGCTGATCAGAAATACTGATCCCCAAGCCTTCCAGTTCCACATGAGTATTTTTGAGGCACTCCATTTGAACTGCTAATGATTCGTCCATTTTGAAGTGAAAACTGAAGAGGTTGCACATGCCTACAAAGTTGGCATAGGAGATGTTAGATGTGAGTTGACCAAAGAGTGAGTGTCTGTGTGTGAAAGCCTTAAAGAGGAAAGATGTGGCCACAGGACCCATAACCTGTTATAGCTAGAGAGAGAGCTGTAAGATAGAGAAGATGTGTACCAGAGGGTAGAGGGTACACAGAAGACAGAGAGAGCTCAGCACATGCAGAAGTGCTAAGGTAAGACAAAGACAAAGTAAAGAAGATATAGTAAGAGCAAGATAGAGTTTAAGAGGAGCTCAAACCATAAAGAGAAAAGAAATACCAATAAGATGAGATAGAGATAAGTATACTTAATAAGTAAACAGTGTGATCAGCATCATAAGGTAGTGAGAAACCAATGGCTTCCCATGCTGGGCACACTGAGGGAGATCAGAAGCAGAAGAGGGAGCCCCAGTTCTCTGGTGAGGATGACAGTTGATGAAAAGTGCAATGAATGGTGTGGCAGTCCTCAGAACCTTAGCACTCCACTCAAGGAGGCCTGAAGGGAGACAGTGGATAGAGTGCAAGCAGAAGCCCAAGGAAAGCAAGACGTAACATCATAATTATGAAGTAACAGTTGATAAGGAGTGTAGCCCAATCCATGATGAGGGAGAAGGGTAGATAAACAACTGTAGAATAATGTCCCAGACCCAGACTCTAAGTACCTAAGTACATGGTGCACAGACCAGGGGAGATAAGGCCCAATGTGTGTGCAGACCATGCATGACAGAGTGTGTAGGTAAGTTAACATGAGGTAGTCATGTGGTAAAGGAGTGCACAGTAAATGACCAAAAGTGAAAAATCAACAACAGTGATGATGAGCACATGTGAAATGTGCAACAGTGCATGTTTCTGGGGTATGACATGATGTGTGCATGCCTGATGTAGTGCACATGGCCAATTTGCAGTCATTGCATGATCTAATCCAAGATGGAGGATGTAGACAATGAAATGGTCTGGTTGTGGTGTTGGAGAGATTGACAATGTCAAAGATGATGACAGGAGCTAGTGATGACAATGGTGGAGTTGGCAGGTCCATCATGATGGGGCTGTAGTGCTTGCATGCACAAGAGTTGGACAGTCAAAGATTCTGTGTTGCATGATTGAGTATAAATTGTTGCAGATGATCTTGGACATGATCATAAAAGCTGAAATAAATGAGTGGTGGCCAGAAGGGTCATGTGCATGCAGAAGTGATACCATAAGAGTTAGACAATCACAATGATGAAGAGGGTGATGGCCACAGCGATAGTGGTACAGGTGCTGGTGCTCAAGCTGCAGTGCTTGAAGCTGTTGTCATTGATGAGGCAGTCAGCTGTGGTGCAAGGAAGGAGTGTGGTGAGAGGCATGGCCACTACCCAGTGCACAGGGACAATCATAGTATCATGGAAGTGTGCTTTGAAATGTTGAAGGAGGTATGGTGCCACAAGTGTGACCAACATGTGCAGTCATGTATGATGAAGAGATTGATGAGGCTGATGCAGGGGGGAGGCAAATATCATCCAGATTTTGCAAAAGGAAGGAGGCTGATGGGCAATAGCCAGGGCAGATATGGCAGCCATGAGATAGTCAAGTAGATAGATGAAAAGGAGGAAGGGAAAGACAAGATAAGAGCATGATGAGAGTGTGCATTCAGAAGTTGTGAGTGACAAGAAACAAAAAAAGTAAAGAACTTATCAGATGCCCCATGTGCACGTGAAGTGCATCCCTGGTACTGGCATGGAGCACTGAATAAATAAAAGAAAAATAGTAAAAGAAAAAGGTCAAAAGAACCATAGACAAGTGAGTGGTAAAATAAGGAACTCATCAAGCCCCTCCATGATTAGCATGGTCCAACTGAGTAGGACTCCCAGAAACCCCCAGAAGAGTGAGGTGTGGGAGATGCAGATGGTCAAGAGTGGCAACAGGGGTGGTGGTAGTAGATGATGTGTCCATGTATGTGTGAGGCTCATGCTAGACAGCGAGGTCACAAGAGTAAGAGAAGGGAATTGATGAGGGAAGGAGACAATACACTTAGGATGAAGTCACACTATCAAGCAGATATCCCAGATGTATAAAGCTGAAGAGCTATCTACTACATGAGAGTCTTTATATACTACAGGAATCAGCACACAGACCATGTGCTGTCACTGTAGGGCAGGCATATGTAAATAAGATGTGCAGCATAAGATCTACAGATGATCTGATAAGATGAGATAAGATATATCCTGTAGATCTTGAGTGATAAGATCAAAAGAAATATGAAAAGACAAATAAATGCATTCTGACAAATACCCCCCTTTTTAAGGACAAGATGACTCAACAAGTGTATTTGAAGAAATACCAGTAGAACCAAATCCCTGTTCTCCTCTTTCTGTGTCATCCAAGAAAATAACTTCTTTGATATCAGCTAATTCTGAACCTCAAGTGGGTAAGGTAGCTGATTCTGAAAGTCATTTTATGGGAAGAAGACAATGTTGGATAGAGTGAATAGCAGTAGGATGTAATAAATGGAATTCTTTAACCAGTTTGGGTATGTCTTTGGTAATGACATTTGCTGGTTCCCAGGAATTTTTGTCTTCTGGGTAATTTTTCCATTTAATGAGGTACTGTGTTCTTCCTTGACTTATCTTGCTATTGATAATCACTTCAACTTCATATTGTTCAACATTGTCTTTTATAATTGGTGGAGGAGGGATTTTGATTGTTCTTTCTGGAATATCATTTGGGATAAAGGGGAGGAGTTTGATAACATGGAAGATGGGATGGATCTTCACTGACTTGGGAAGTGCAATTTCATATGTGTTGTTTGAAAGCACTTTGGTAATTGGATAAGGTCCAAGTCTTTTGTGATCTAGTTTTCGAGTGGGTCTTCCTGTTTGTATATTGGATGCATCCAACCAAACTTTACTTCCAACTTGATATTGTGGTGTTACTCCTCTGTGAGCATTGTAGTACTTTTTCATATCATCAGCTGCTTTCCTTAGTGCTGATTGTGCATCTTCCCTGGTCCTCTTCAATCCTTCAACAAAATTTTCTACTGAATCGATAGTGGACGTCTTGCCCAGTTCGAATCCCATATGTAGATTCTGTCCAGAGTTTAGAATGAAAGGGAAATATTTTGTTGAGCCATTAACTCTGTTGTTATAACAGAATTCTGCCATGGGTAACCAGTTCATCCAATCTGATTGATGATGGTTAACAAAGATTCGGAGATATTGCTCTATCTCTTGATTGATTCATTCTGTCTGTCCATCTGTTTGTGGATGATATGCCATGGATAATGCTGTTTTTATACTCAACAGTCCATTCAATTCTTTCATCATTTTGGAAGCGAATTGTGGACCATGGTCTGAAAGAATCTTCTCAGGTAGTCCATGATGTTTCCAAACATTATCTCTGAACAGTCATGCAACTCCTTCCACTGTTACATCTGAGGTTGTTGCTATAGTGTGGATCATTTTTGAGAAACGATCTACCACTACTAATATCGCATCATATCCTTGACTATCTGGTAATTGGGTAATCAAATCTGTTGATATGATTTGCCAAGGATTTGAAGGTATTTCGTTTGATGTCAATTCTCCTTGTGGTTTCTTCAGGAATGTCTTTGTTCTTTGACAGATGTTGCAGCTTTTGACATATTTCCCAATATATGCAGCCATTCCTTTCCACCAAAATGATCTTGACACTATCTCCAATGTCCTCCATTGTCCTGGATGTCCTGCTATGGGAGTGTCATGGCATTGTTTGATGACATCAGCTCTGCAACTGTTGCTAAGAGCAGCCTATTGGACGATCTTAGGGAAGGTCTAGAATGTTACTCCTGGTAACCAAGGTTTGGATGTTGGTTTGATGAGCGTAACAGAGGTTCCTAATGACGATGAAGAATGGAATCAACGAGATAGTTATGAGGATAAGTCTGCCGATAATGATATGAGGATCCAGAGTGACGAGTGTAAGATGTCTTTTAACGACATTTAGTGGTTTAGAGTTCTTAGACTTAGTTCTGAGGGATTGAAAGGAGGTTGTAGTGAGCTTGGGTCAAGCACAGTATTTAGGAGAATCCCTAGATTGCAAAGTTGACAAGACTGGGGTTTAAGACCACCAGTTTGTCAACTATTTATACAAAACTATCGTTCTAACTATAGTACTGTTGCGCAGTAAAGCGCAGTAAGTAAACGATAATGCGCAGTAAAGTGCAGTAAAGCGCAGTAAAGCGCGTCCATGTGATATAAGTGGCTCAGCCACAAGCGTGAAATGAACATGATGTAAACAAAGATAAATAAGAGCGAGAAAAAGAGAGTCCTTGCTAATTGTATAGTAATAGTCCTTAGCAAGTAAATGTTGCAATAAAATAAAGGGAGAAAAAATAGGAAAACAGATAAGTCTAGTATAGTACTTGGAGCTATGCTCACACTTAAGTATGTAAATACTTAAGTACTATAAAAGAGAAGGAAAAGAGAGTCCTTACTAAGTAAAGTGGAGCTAAGCTCACACTTGCAGTAATAATACTGCACTTTACTAGTAAGTAAGAAAGAAAAAAGAAAAAGAAATGCGTTATGAGGTGCCAAAGCAAGTGCCTTGTAACAACTGTCTGGGACAAGGATTTTATCTTTGTATGTTAACAGTCCTTGTTCATTTTCTCCCCATCCAGCTATGGTTGCCATCTTTGCTTCATCTCTCTCCACATCTTAACATCTCTGTCCTTTACTTGTTCATCAGTGATCTTGTTGAGGAGTGGAATGTTGTTTGTCATAACTGCATTGATATGATTTGGATTTTTGAAAAATTCTGGTTTTAGCAGTATGACATTCTCATTGTCATGTTCCACCCCCTCTTTATGATCTGATCATCTTGATAAGAGGTCGGGTTTGGCTGAACTCTTTCCCAGTCTGTGGGAAAGGTGAAAGTTGAACCTAGAAAGAAACAGGGACCATCAAGCCTGGCAACAGTTTAGTTTCTGGGCACTCATAAAGTACTCTAGGTTTTTATGGTCAGTAAGGATGTTGACCATACTATCTGTTCCTTCCAGATAGTGTCTCCACTGCTCCAGTGTGCAAATAACAGCAAGCATCTCTTTGTTGTATATGTCATAATTCCTCTCAGCCAGAGAGAGAGAATTGCTGATGTATGCCACAGGGTGCCACTTTCCATTATCTCTCATCTGTGATAGAACTGCACTGGTCACATAACTGGAACTATCAGCTTCAACCAAGTATGGTCTATGAGGTTTGGGAAAGACAAGGACAGGTTGTGAACATAACACTGTCTTTAGATTATCAAATGAGTCTTTCTGTTCCTGATCCCAGTGCCATTTGACATATTTTTGAAGAAGTGAGTTAAGAGGTTTTGCTAATTCAGAAAATCCATGAATAAAATGATGATAGAAGTTTGTGAAACTGAGGAATGAGTGGACTTCTGTAATGGAGGTTGGTAAAGGCCAATCAGCTATTCCTTGAACTTTGACAGGATCCATCATGATTTTATCAAAGGAAATTTTGAGGTTTAGATAGTCTATTTCCATTTTCTGAAAGTCATGTTTTTCCGGTTTCAAATATAGCTTGTTTTCATGTAATATTTGGAGGACTTCTTTGATGATGTGGTGATGTTCTTCTATGGTTGCAGTAAAGATGAGGATATCATCCATATAGACCACCACTTTTCCTCTGGTGATGAGTTCTCTGAAGAGATGATTCATCATGGTTTGAAAAGTAGCGGGACTATTGGTAAGTCCAAAAAACATGACAAGGGGTTCATATAATCCCTTGTTAGTAATGAAGGCAGCCTTCCATTTGTCTCCTTCTTTGATTTGGACATTATTGTATCCCCATCTAATGTCAAGTTTGGTAAAGTATTTTGCTCCTTTGAGTTTATTGATCAATTCGGAAATGAGTGGTAGAGGGTATGAGTTTTTGATTGTAATCTCATTGAGCCAATGATAGTCTTGGATTGGGTGTAATTCTCCTGATTTCTTCTTGATAAAGAAGAATGGTGATGCCATAGGTGATTTGGAGGGTCAGATACATCCTGATTTGAGATTTTCATTGATAAACTTTTCCAATTCTTGTTGCTTTGTAAAGGAGAGATTGTAAATCTTTCCCATATGCATTTTTCTCCCTCTTTCAATTCAATTGCATGATCCCATGTGCATTTTGGAGGTAATTCATCAAATAATTCTTTGGCAAATACTGATTTGAATTCATGATATACTTTAGGGACAATATCTTCAAAGGACTTTTTGATCTTCTTCTTCTCTGCTTCTATCACTAAGTCTTGGGAGATATTTTGAATGGCTGCTTCTTTCTCATCATCTCCTATCATGACACATAGAATCTTATCTCCTTTACATATTTCATCATCATCTTCATCGTTGACTTCAACCATGAGTGGTACTTTGGTTTTTGTTCATTCTGTCATCTTCTTCCAGATTTTCCTGTCTGCTACTACTTGTATGTGACAATGTCTTGGACATCTCATGAATTTCACCATGCCAGTTTCCCAATTTATTTCTGGATCATGGATCTTTAACCAAGTCTCTCCAAGAATTAGATTGACTTTTCCTAGACTGGTAACACAGAAGGTAGTTCTTTCTGTATGGTTTTGGATTTTGATTATAAGATCCACTGTTTCTTTGATAGAACCATTCTTGTTCTTGGTTCCATCAACATTATAAACTGGTATTGAAATCAGAAGTTTCCTTGTATTAAGATGATTTGTTTTCACAAATTCTTTGTCTATATGACATGTTGTTGCTCCCAAATCTACTAGCACTTGGATAGATATCACCTGTCCATCCTCTGGTTTTTTGACTTCAAGTTGGATCATGGGCAATTCTGTTTTAATTCCCATGACTACATGCTTTTCTTCTTTGAGAGAGGGCATACTCTCTGATGTCTCTTTTTCTTCTGTCATTACTTCTGATGCAATGTTGTTAAATATTTCAACTGGATCACATACATTGGTGTGGTCAACAGCACCATCGTCAGGAGTAAGTATGGAAAAACAATTTGAGGATGAGGTAGTGACATCTACTACTTGTCCTTTCCAAAACCTGCTTCCTTTGCTATCTTCTTTATAGCCTCATCATTCAACATCTGCATGAATTCCTCTGTTGTCATACCCCTAATCTGGTTGTGGATTTTGCGAATCTTTCCTGTGCATCTTTGTGGACAGTCCCTAGAGATATGGCCCTTTTCCCTGCAGTTGAAACATATAATTTCTCTTCTTCTTTGGGCCCAATCTATATCCATGGGTACTGTGTCATTGCTGGCTTTGTGCGATGGTGTAGAAGGATTAGCAACATTAGGAGTGTTCACATTTCAGTTGTAACATGGTCCCCAGCTTGAGGATCCCCTGTCTGCAACCAATTGCTTGAACTCCCTCATATGCCGATCTGTGCTCTGTGCCATTTGCTGCCAAGCTAAATACATGGTAGGAGGGGGGTTGATATTGTAAATTCTTAGGAGAAGATAAACATTTAATCCTCTTTTGTAGCAATTGATGAGTGCTTCATCATCATATTTGGTTTTTGCTGCAATTAAGAGGAATTCTGTGGTGAATTCTTCTGCTGTTTTCCCTCCTTGGTGTATTTTATGTAGTTGTTGTTGTGCAGTTTGGGCCTCATCAGGATCTCCAAATTGGGCTTGGAGTTTCTTGTCAAAGTCTACCCAGTTGATGAATGGTTCTGGATATAATGGGTTGTTTGGGTTGACTTCATGTAATCACTGCTTCATGACTACAAGATTTCTCCATGCTTCTGTGCTTCCTCCTATCATGTATGATAGGGCATATGTAATTCTGTCACTGTCAACCCACATTTTGTTTGCCACAAATACAAGAAATAATTCTTGTATGAATGAGTCAAGTTTGTCACACTTCCCTGAGTATGGAGTAGGTGATGAAACTTTTACCCGGTGTTGGGCAAATATGTGGCCTGTGGGGACAGCAGATAGGCCAGAGATGTTTGTCAAATGTGGCATTTGGATTTGGGGGATGGTTAGCATCAATGTTATTTTGGCCAAGGATTTGGTAATCTTGACTAATGCATTCCCCATTTCCATTTGATGTGTCTGTTGTTGCTGCTGTGCCAATTTCACTTGTTGCATCTCATGTCTCATTATCTCCAGCGTATCCTCCAAGTCCACTATCTGAGTTGCCATTGGATTTATGGTGTCTTCCATTCTTTCTTCTGAGGACTCAGGGAGGAATGGTTCTGGTTCTCATGCTTGCCAATTTGATGGACTGCTCATTGGGTGATTTCTCCTCTAAAGGTGAATGCCTGGGGGAGAGAATTGTAATATGGGCTGGTTCATTCCCAGTAGTGAGGAAAGAAATGCCATGGGAATTCTTCAGGATGAGTGGTGTAGTATGGGTTGTGGAGTTTAAAGAACCAGATGGCTTGCTGTTGACAGTATTCGAATGTGTTGCTGTAGTACCAGATGAGAGCTTGAGAAGTGTGAGGTTGAGTTGGTGATGGTAATGAAGAGGTAAGTCTGGCATATGATTTGCCTGACCTAGTCCTCTTTTCTGAGCGAAGTATTCTCAGAATGATGAAAGATAAAACTGTGCAAAGTGAAAACTCTTTGTACCTTTTTCAAGGGTACAAGCTGTTTAAACACAGAGTGGAAGGTGGTATGTAGATACTAGTATATATGTAGTACTATGAAAGAATTCTTTGATATAGTAAAAATTATAGTATCTCTGGTCTGAATGGTTGTCAGAGAGATCTTCAATGCCCCACTAAGTGGTAGACACCCTAGCACTGCTCACTGAGGCAATATAAGGCCCAGCACTGCAGCTGAACTATGAAGAACTGGAGAACTATAACAGTACAACGCTCTCTTGAGCAAGGAGGGAGGGGAGTGATGATTTGAAACAGTTGTGTAGGAGTGAGGGAGGAGGTGAGGTCACTGAGTAGAGCTTTATACAATTGTGAGGCTCACACTAGACAGCAAGGTCACAAGAGTAAGAGAAGGGAATTGACAAGGGAAGGAGACAATACACTTAGGATGAAGTCACACTATCAAGTGGATATCCCAGATGTATAAAGCTGAAGAGCTATCTACTACATGAGAGTCTTTATATACTACAGGAATCAGCACACAGACCATGTGCTGTCACTGTAGGGCAGGCATATGTAAATAAGATGTGCAGCATTGCACAGCATCAGTAATTGACTGTGAGAATATGAGTCATGCATGTATAGTAATTAGTCCAATGATGAAATAGTTATGAGTCATAGATGATTGTGATAAGATCTACAGATGATCTGATAAAATGAGATAAGATATATCCTGTAGATCTTGAGCAATAAGATCAAAAGAAATCATAAAATGAAAAGAAAAATAAATGTGTTCTGACAGTATGCTGTCATTGAAGTGTGTGTGTCACATGAGACTGCCTGTGTGAGTTGAGTGGAAAGATTGGGTGCTGTTAGAGGTGTTGAGAAGTTGTCTTCATCAGAGTCTGCTTCCTTGACTGAGGTGAAAAATTGCATGCCATGCATGCTGTTGTTGAACCATGCTGTTTGTTGAGTAGTGCAGCCAGAGCATCATGGTGGTTCTGGAGTAACTGAGTCCTAAAGAAGAGCACAACATGCCATGCCATGTCCTGTCAGGACTGGTTTGGTGCTGAGAATAGAAGGCACAGATGGTGGAGTGACCTGGGTTGGCACAGGAGTGATGATGACAGGTGGAGATGGCTGAGAAGGTGACAAGGATGATGATGAGGTTGACAAGGAGGGTGGAGAATTGGAATCTGAGTCCAAGTCAGGCTCAAGCAAAGTGGCCTGGCCACCACATCCAAGACACCAGGGGACACCTGTGCAGGATCAGGAAGCAGATGAAAAAATGTGTGCTTTTTGTGAAGGTACTGTACAAGCACACCTGTGATAAGCACATCTGCCAAGGCCACGCAGGTCAGCCAGATGATGATGATGACCTTAAATTTGTGGAACTGATTAAACTGGGGCCACCAATTCATGGCAATCACAGAGCCAAGCACCCCACAGAGGGAGCTGAAGGTGAGAGCAATGATGGTTATGGCAATGGTGCTGTACCCAGTGAGGAGTTTGATGCAGTAGGCAAAGAAGAGCTGTATGGAGCACATGATGATACCCATCATAGCTGGGTCTGTAGTGAATAGTCATGTCACTTTTGCAAAGTACTCCAGGTTGCCAAAGTGCTTGACAAGATAATCATAGAGGATCCCAGTGGTGAACCTCATGTTGACAGTGTCTGCAATGAAGAGGTACAAGACAAACAGTTTTATTCACAGAGCATCTTGAGTATATGTCTTGATGTAGATGTAACATTGCATGAACATGAACAATGCATGTTGTGCAAGTGCATATGTGTGTGGGTGCTGGCACAGAGGGAGGAGTAACTGGAGTTGGTGCAGGAATGATGAGGGCTGGTGATGCTGGTCGAGAGGGTGATGAGGATGATGGGGAGGTTGGTGTCCAAGTCGGGCTTGAGCAGAGTCCTGGCCCCCCACATCCGAGGCACCAATGTGCTCAGGTTATTGAAGATTGCATCATGGCTGACAGCAAGCCAGTGCCCCTGCCTGTCCAAAATTGCCAGGCTTTTGAAGGCAGTTTGTAACCTATGAAGACAAGACCATGTGCACATGCATCGAGCATCATGCATCACTCTTTTGGTGTGTGCACATAGGCCATGTACCTGAACACTCCCAGATGACAAGAGAGTGTGTTGTTGTAGAGGTGAACTGCAGTTTGCAATGTGAGTTCCCAATAACCTGTAGACAGGCAAGCACTGTGCATCATGGCATGCACACAATTGAGGAGTGTCTGGTTCCAGCACTCCATGCAACTGTTTTGCTGAGGTGAATACAGTGTCATTTGCTGGTGCTCTACACTGAGTGTAGTGAGCCATTGTGAAAAGGAGGTGTTGATGAATTCACTGTCATGATCTGTCCATAAGACTTTGAAGGTGTGACCTGCTTGGTTTGAACCCCAGACTTGGAAGGCATCTAAAGCCTCAGTAACCAGAAAATTCATCAAGGAAAGTTACAAAGAAGTTCTGTGCTTGCAGAAATTGCATGGAAAATGGGCCTATGACATCTGAGTGAACAAGACCCAGTGTGGCAATGGCATGGTGCTTTGAAACATGAAAAGGTGGGGGTGTAAATACTTGGTGGGGGCCCAAGATCTGTGTGCCAAATTCAACAGCAACACATGGTGTGGTTGATGCAACTGCAACTGTATAAGAAACATCAAGTTTGAGCCAATACATACCAGATCACAGAAAGCTGACAGCTTGCAGCCTTGATGAGTGAAATATGTAGCATTTCCCTCCACCATAGGACACCTTGAATCCTAGGCCATGTTTATCAACACAAACCAAGCTGCAGCATTTGGAGCAAAGAGGATGCATTTGAATGTGATTTCAGAGTGCTCTTTGTGTATTCAAATGGTGCATTTGATCATCCTTATGCCTAGATGTGACATTGTTGCATTGTCCCCAAGAGTTATAGTACTGGGGTGATCAAGAAGGTCCAGGGTGTTGATGAAGATATAGATGATGTACACATTGCATTTACAGTTACAGCAGCAGTGGGGGAGATAATGGATGAAAATGACAATTCAGGCTCAACAATGGCATTAACTTTAGCTCCTCTGCTTCCAGACCCTCCACCCTTCTTCCATTTGAGCTCAGGATGGAGCTTCCAGTAGTAGTCCATGGAGTGCAAGGTTTGACTGCAGTGAGTGCACTTGAATTTTCTGCATGCAAGTTTGCATGGCACTGTTTGTGCACAAAAGCCCTGAAAAGGAAGATACACCAGCAGGGCCCATAACCTATTAGAATGTGCAATTGCCAAAATAGTGACTTGGCTTGGATTCGAACCAAGGACCTCCCTTACTCTGGGTGGGTGCTCTAACCACTGAGCTACCAGGCCTTGTCTAAGTGAAGTGCTATTAGCATGATGTGGAGCTGTCAAGGCTACTGTAGAGTTGTAACTCTGCTACAAAAGTATTGTAGCTCTGTTATGAAGAGTAGTAGCACATGTACAGGGTTGGGCATTTGACCTTATCTCCAACAAACAACACATACTATGTGGATCCACCAATTCATGACAAAGCCCATGCAGCAGATGTTTTCCAACACACCACGGAAATGCCAATAACTATCACTGATTTTCAGCTCTATTCCATTGCCCCAGAAGTCTGCTACCAAGCTTGGGAGGCAATGATGGTGAAGAAAGTTCCTGTCAACCCTGTCCCCACAGCAGCAGCAAACTACATGGAGGAGGATGACAATGAAAACAACATCATTGATAGCTACACTCAGACCATTTCTGACAAAAAGGTTTGTTGCCTAGCACATGATATGCTGCACAAATTTGAAGAAGTGGTCACATCTAGTCAGTGTGGCAAGCCTATTGTCATTCCTGACCTGTACAAAGTGTACTTGCATGAGTTCCTGCCTGGCCAGCTGCCAGATTCACTCATAGTTGCAAAAGAGTTGGTGTCACTGCATTCCATATTGCCACTTGTTGACAACAACCTACATGTCAAGAGCATTATTGACCCAGGATGCCAAGTTATCATGATGTCAGAAGAGGTTTGCCATTCACTCAGCCTAATTTATGACCCAAATGTGGTCTTAAATATGCAGTTGGCAAATGGTGAAGTTGACAAGTCACTTGGCCTCACCCATAATGTTCCATTCCTATTCAAGGATATCACACTATATTTGCAGGTTCACATCATCTGCAGTCCCACATATGACATCTTACTGGGGTGACTGTTCAATGTATTAACACAAAGTGTCATTTGCAACTTTGGTAACAAGGATCAGATGATCATGATCCATGATCCTAACATGGGGTCATCAGTGACTGTGCCTACACTACCATGTGGGTCCCATCAATTCCAGTTTCACCAAAAAGAAGTATCAGGTTTTTGTGATTCAAAGATCTGACTGAGCATTGGGGAGATCATGAAAATAACAATGCATGCAGTGGCAAGAGTGCAGACTCACTTGACATCTCTGACATGTTTATTTGCAACAATCCTGTTCCCATTTTTCATCTTTACACCACAAATCCCACTCCATCTACACTTCCAGCATCTATTTTTCTTGATTCTTTGGACTCCACTGTTGCTGTGTACAGGAAGAGAAAGTACAAGCCAGTAGTGAAGAAAGTGCACCTGGTTATGGCTGATCTCCCATCACATTTTTGCATAATTCATGATATTTGTGGTGATCCTCTCACATCTGCCCAAACCAGATAGCTGCAGAAAGTAGGGCTAATGCACAACAAAGAGAGAGCAGAAGGCCAGGTGACCACATCTGAGAGATAGGTGATGTGTACAGAGGGGTACACAGAGGATAGAAGAGAAGAAAGAGTGTGCTCAGCAGATGCAAGGAGTGCTAAGATAAAGGACAAGTACCTGAGAGATTAATGATGTGTACAGATGGGTACACAGAGGAAGGCAGAGTGTGCTACAGATAGCAGGTACTGTCAGAGAGGATAAAGGGATGTGTGCAGAAGAAGGCCTACCTCAGCAGATGCAAAGAATGCTGAGGTATAAAGACAAGAAAGGAGGAAACTATATAGTGTAGCAACAATAAGGCTAAGGAGGAGCTACAACCATGAAGAACAAAGAAATGACAAAAAGGGAAACAAAGAGTGGAACAATATGTATGGAATAAATAAATCCATGTGAAATGCCTACCAGTATGACTTGTAGCTGGTAGAGAGGATGAGATAAGGAAAGTCATACAAGATGCATATAGGTAAGACCAGCATCCTAGTGGCAGAGAAATCGACAAACTGTAGTACTGCCATTCCGCACTAACTCTACTCTATTATATGTTACATTACTTGAGCACAGACCATTGTGACTATACTGGAGGTGTGTGTCACAGTAATTGAAAAAGGAAAGAGTCATTAGTAACTGTAAACGACATTCAACAGTCTGTAACTGTTTTGAAATTTAAGTCATGTTCAATTGGGATGCCTACAATAGGAGGGTAGTCCTGAGCAAGGTCAGCGGCGCACCAAGTGTCACTTCAAGTCTAACCACCTAATCCTAAACCTTGACTCTGAGCCTGCAAATCACCCCTGACATTTGAATGTGACGAAAAGGCCAGGCTCGATTTTAACCACACACGGTTTTCACGACTCAACGATCGACGTAAATTTGTCTCCACCTCCTGATTTAGTCTATGGTAGATTTGTAATCTTACCTTGGAGGACGGATGGAATGGAGAACGAAGATCGTTAGAGGACACTGCCCGCATGCTAATAAATATCATTCCTTCAGATCTGTCACTCAGCTAAGTGGACATCTCCTCATCTCCGTAGCTAACCTCAGCAGAAAACTATTGCAGTTGTTACTGCTCAACCTTTTCATTACACATAGCCCAATACACACTGCATCCAAGAGGCCGTGCTATACATAATCTTACGTTCCGCTCTGCTGTCTTTCAGGCAGGCACAGTCTTTTGAATGGCAGCACCTGAGCAGCTTAAAAATAACAGCACTAGGTGTGTCCTTGACTGACCAATATGTATGTCAGATTAAACGCATGCTTTGCAGTGTCATCCATCCGTCCTTGGAATGAAAGTTTAATAGCCAAAGTGGTCATAGTCGTTTACATTAGGTAGCATATAGTAATCATAATGTGCTCTTTCCACCGCAAGAGATAGAGCAAACAAGAATAGGCAATGACCTCAAGAAAGATGCATCCTCCGGCGCAGACATGGAACTGGTACATTAGGGTATGTAGGCGTAACGAGTAGAAGCACGCGCATATATTCAAAGGTAGCAGCGGGAAAATGTGCTGGG
>QLPN01001581.1:0-15879 GCA_003314395.1 Albatrellus ellisii | reverse complement strand
AAGTCTAAGAACTCTAATAAACAATCACTAAAGACTTCTTACACTAAAGTCAACCTGGATCCCCGTATCGTTATTGGTGGAATCATCCTCGTCACCATATCGTTAATCCCACTCTTCATCATCATCCGGAATCTCTATTATGATCATCAATCCAATATCCAAACTCTTGTTACCAGGAGCACTATTATAGATCTTCCCTAAGACCGTCCAATAGGCTGCTCTTAGCAGTTTCTCCATTGGTCTTCCTGTGTCAATATTAGTGGCTTCAAGCCAAACTTTATCTCCAATGGCATAGATGGGAGTTTTGCCTCTGTGTTCATCATAAAACTTCTTCATATCATCTGCTGCCTTCTTCAATGACACCTCTGCTTCTTCTCTGATATGTTTGAGCCCTGCTACAAACTTGTCCACTGAATCAATCTTGGTAGATGTACGAGGTTCATGGCCCATTCGAGGATCTTGTCCATAATTCAACATGAATGGTGAATATTTTGTTGCTGAATGGACATGATTATTGTAAGTGAATTCTGCCATAGGCAACCAGCTGGCCCAATCGTTTTGTTGATGGTTTATAAAAATGCGGAAATATTGTTCGATTTCTTGATTTATCTGCTCTGTTTGTCCATCTGTCTGAGGATGATAAGCCATAGACATAGCTGTTTGAATCCCCAATAAACGATTCAATTCACACATGACCTGTGATGCAAATTGAGGTCCTCTGTCTGATAAAACCTTCTCTGGAAGACCATGATGTTTCCAAACATGATCTCTCATAAGATGTGCCACTCCTTCTGCTGTAATTGTCTCTGTTGTTGGAATAGTGTGAATCATTTTGGTGAAATGATCCATGACCATGAGGATAGAATCATTGCCTTGGCTTTCAGGTAATTTGACAATAAGGTCTGTAGAGATGATCTGCCAAGGATGTGAAGGGATTTCATTAGGCGTTAACTCTCCTTGTGGTTTTGTAGGGAAAGTTTTCGTCCTTTGACATAAATCGCATCCTTTAACATATTTCTCCACATATGACGCCATATTTGGGAACCAAAAATGTCGGCGAACCATTTCTAAGGTTTTCTTGTAACCTGGATGTCCTGCAAGAGGTGAATTGTGGCAGGTTTTCATCAGTTCAGTGTACATTGTTTCTGGGACATAGAGTTTCCCATCATAGAAGAGCGTCTTCTTATCATCTTCACTCCATTGTGTGAATACTGCAGTTTTCCTCAAGTCTGCATCCAACTTGTCCCAAACTTTGTAATCGTGATCTTCTTTTTGTGCATCCATGATTTTCTTCAAGATAGGAGGGCTAAGAGCTGCAAGGGAAATCTTGTGTTTGAAAAATTCTGGCTTGAGCAAGATGACATTCTTGTTGTCATCTTCTACCCCCTTCTTATGGTCCGAATGTCTCAAGAGGAGATCAGGGTGAACATTGGCTGAGCATGGCTTGTGGACCATATCAATCTGGAAGCAAGACAAATAAAGAGACCAACAAACTTGATGACGGTTGAGTTTCTGGGCTGTCATGAAGTATTCCAGATTCTTGTGGTCAGTGATGACCTGAACAGGGTGAATGGAACCTCCAAGGTAGTGACACCATGCTTCCAGAGCACGGATGACAGCTAACATCTCCTTGTCATATATGTCGTAGTTACGCTCAGCAGGAGACAAACCTTTACTGAGGTAAGCAACAGGGTGCCACTTGTTATCCTGTCGAAGCTGTGAAAGGACTGCACCAGTAGCATAACCAGAACTATCCACTTCAACTCTGAATGGATACTGCTCATCTGGAAAGACTAGAACTGGTTCAGAACACACAGCATCTTGTAAATGAGTGAACGCCAATTGCTGTTCATCATTCCAATGCCACTTGACATCCTTCTGCATCAGTTCATTCAAGGGTTTAGCAATATTGGAGAACCCAAGAATAAAATGGCAATAAAAGTTGCAGAAACCCAAAAATGAGCGGACGTCATGAAGGTTTTGTGGAATTGGCCAGTCTTTGATACCCTGTACTTTGACTGGGTCTATAGCAATCTTGTCAAAAGAAATCTTCAAGCTGAGGAAGTCAATAGATGTTTGTTCAAACTTGCATTTCTCTGGTTTGAGATAAAGTTTGTTATCTGCAAGTATTTGAAGGACTTCCTGTGTGACTTTCTGATGTTCTTCCAATGTTGCTGTGAAAATCAAGATATCATCCATGTAGACCACCACAACTCCTCATGAGATGAGACCACGAAATAAGTGGTTCATCATCATTTGGAAAGTGGCAGGACTATTGCAGAGACCAAAGAACATAACCAGAGGTTCAAATAGGCCTTTGTTGGTGACAAAAGCAGCTTTCCATTCATCACCATCTTTGATCCTGACGTTGTTGTATCCCCAGTGAACATCCATTTTGGTGAAGTACCATGCTCCATGAAGATGATCGATCAATTCTGAAATAAGTGGAAGAGGGTAACTATTCTTGATCGTCATGTCATTGAGCTTGCGATAATCTTGAACAGGTCTAAGATCTCTGGACTTCTTTTTGATAAAGAAGAAAGGTGATGCCATGGGCAATTTCGAAGGGCAAATACGACCACTTTTCAGGTTTTCTTCAATGAACAATTCCAATTGTTTTTGTTCGTCCAAGGAAAGATTGTAAACTTTACCAGCCAATGGTTTTGCACCTGGTTTTAAGTTCAATTGCATGATCCAAGGGATGTCTTGGTGGAAGAGAGTCGAAGGCTTCCTTGTCAAATACCTGTTTAAAATGATGATATGCTTTGGGTACGATATCTTCAAAGGTCTTCTTCAATTTCTTCTTCTCAGCTTCTATAGTAAGTTCTTGGCTAATATTTTGAATGGATGCCTCCATTTCCTTCTGATTGACCATAACCATCAATATCTGATCGCCTTCTTCTTTGGCTGCAATTCTTTCTTTGGCTTCTTGATGTATAGATTGATTTTGCTGTTTCATCAATTTCTTGTTTGACTTCCAGACTTGTCTGTCAGCCTTGAGACGTACTTCACATCTGCAAGGACATCTTGTGAAATGTATTTTTCCCTGTAACCAATTGATTTCAGGGTTGTGGATTTTCAACCACAATTCTCCAACAAGGACATTCTTTTTGCCCAGATTACAGACTGCAAAAGTAGCACATTCAGTATGGCTGTCGATAGTCATGATGAAATCAATCATTTCTTCAATAGATTCTCCTTGATTGAGCGATCCATCGACATTGTAGACAGGAATAGGTTTTGCCAATTTTTTTGTGCTTAAATTGTTTTTCTTGACAAATTCTTTGTCAATGTATAATCCAGTAGCACCTGAATCAAGGAGTGCATCAACTTCTAGAATTGCTCCAGTATCCACTGTTTTGATTTTGAGTTTCATTTCAGGAAAACTGGTGATGTCGAACAACATTCTTCTGACGTATTCCTTTTTCTCGACAAGAGGAATGACCTGTTGCACTTGAGGCTTCACTTCAGACTGAGAGTAAGACAGAACAATGCATGTTAAATAAATTTGTGTACAAGCATTGAGACAATCAACGTCCATATCATCAGTCTGAAGTATAGAAAACCTATTGTAGGACAGCGAACTCGTGCTCAGTTCCCATCCAACCCAAAACCCAACTGCTGTGCTCCACTCTTTGAGCCATTCAGATCATTTAGTCAAAGACCACATGCCTGAAACTCCTTCTGCATCTCAGCCAAGAAGTCTGCCTCATTCAGCGCACACATCTCTTGAAGGGTCCTCGCATTCCCCCTTCTTTGTTGTTGTTGCCCTTGAGGGCACCTTGGCTCTGGACATTCTCTAGCAAAATGTCCTTCCTTGCTGCAATTGAAGCATAAATGAGGGTGTGGTCCTTGAGCTCTGTTGATGTCCATTGGTTCTCCTGCAGGCATGGTAGTAGATGTGAATTGACAAGGGGCAAAAGTGCATTGTTGCTGCCCCTGTGGTCTTCCATACTGCTGCTGCTGTGTCTGCCTTCTTCCCCAAGTTGATTCAAAATTTTGCATATCCTGATATGCATACACCCTAACTCTTGCTTGTCGAATCCATCCTTCTAAATCACCAGGGAGAGGCATCTCAACATAACAGGACTGGAGAAGGGGACAATTCATCCCTTTCTTGAACAATGTGCATAATGCACCATCATTATATCCAGATGCTGTTTTGTAAAGGAGGAATTCAGTAATATATTCTTCTATATGATGACCTCCCTGTGAAATATTTGTAAGTTTTTGTTGAGCCATTTGTTCTTCATTGTGATCTCCAAATGTGATTTTCATCAACGTGAGGAGTTCATCGAAGTTTTTAAATGGTTCATCATGCCTGAGAGGCTCCACCCTATGAGCCTCTATTTCCCGAAGGATCCCTTTCTTCCATTCTTCAGCATATCTGTCAGGACACATTTATTTTTCTTTCATTTTTACGATTTCTTTTATCCTTATCGCTCAAGATCTACATAAGATATCTTATCAGATCATGTAGATCTTATCGCGATTATATATGACTCATTTCTATCTCATCATTGGCCCGCTTACTATACGTATATGACACATATTCTCACAGTCGCTTACAGAGCTTCCCACAGATGCTGCGCATCCTTACTGATGCTGTGCAAGTTGCTTATTGATCATTCACAGGAATGCTGCGCATTCCTTTATGATACACCTGCCCTAGAGTACATACATGGTCTGTGCACAGGTTTCCTTTAGTATATATACTTCAGCTGTATCGTAGTTACTCTTCAGCTGAATACATCTGGGATATCCGTTTGCACAAGCGTGATCTCATCCCTTTTGTTAGCCCTTTCCTCTTCCTTTACATTGTGTGACCTTGCTGGCAAACGTCGGCCTCACAATATCCTCCTTTGATGTAAGACAGTATGACTGTCACTTTATCATCGTCTTTATATTCTGGGTGTGCTCAAAGGATGAGATAAATTTGATCCAAATACGATTGGAACTTCTTTTTGTCTCCATCAAAGGGAGTTGGTTCTGCTACACAAATCTTGGGGAGGTGGACCCAGGGTTGGGGGCCTATTCTGGATCCTGAAGAGTGACCGCCTTCACCTGATGCTAGGCGTGTCATCAGATCCATCATCGCTTGTTGCTGCTGTACTAGCAGCTTCTGCTGATCCTGTATAATCTTCATCATCTCCCCAAAAGTCGGTGGTTTGTGCTCTTGATCCATTGGAGCAGATGGAACAACAGATGGAGGTATTAGAGTTGCTGCTAAGGCTGTACCAAGACTGTCGATTTCAGATTCTAAGCGCTGTGAGGTCAACGGTTCTTGATCTCCTAAGCTCACGAATCGATTCCTCGAGTGAGATTCTGGTTCTTTGCTGTCTTCCCTGTGTGGTGGTGGAGATGGTTGTCTCCTGCTCCAAGCGTTCCACTGGTTGTCTTGAGACAGATTGACTTATGATTTGTCTGATAACTTCTATGAGTGTTCCTGTACTTCTGTTAGTGAGCGATGTCAAGTCGATGGCACGCTCAGTCATAAAACAGAAGCACTATATTTTCAAATAAAATGCGTGGATAATAGAGCAAACAAACAAGAAAACAACGAAGATTTTGAAAAGCGATATGTCTACGCTAGTATGCAGATGTTTGGGGACCCCCTGTGATGTAAGAAGTGAAGTGATGATGGGGATTGATGTGAAAAGCGTGATCGGGGTTCGCTCCTAATTCTAGGAGGACTGGAGGAGGGACGAGGGAGGGATTGTTATAGTATTGATAAAGGAGTGATCTGAACAGAAGAGGAGGGTACTTAATATGGTACCGTCTGTCCTGATTCTTCCAGTGCTCTGATCTTGGATCAGGAAAGATCCAGAAGGGGAACCTCTCGTAGTTTGTCGCAGGTTTGTTACGACATTGAATAATAATGCGGGCATGCCAGGCAAGAAGGCAGTGGTGAAGGTGAAGACACATAGTGGAGGGGTCAGTGACAGGAAGAAGAGAATAGAAATTTATGTTTAAACCTTCGTCAAGGAGTTGCTCTGTCCTAGAGTGAGTGTGGGGGGGACAATGGTGGCGTTGATATGTACTGTGTTGGGCTGTGAGGGGAAAGTAACCACAACCACAGCACTTGCTGGAGGGTGCGAGCCATAAAGTTCCCTAGACACCAAAGTAGAGAGTATTAGTAGTTAAGGGCGATAGGGGCGATAGTGCGATTCGACTAGAGCTACTAGATGAACGCGACTTGGGTAATAAACCGATGATATGGCGCAATAGGGCGGATACAAAATAACGCAATAGAGAGCACGATAGAGAATCCAATGTAGTGGAAACAAAACGTGACGCAGTGGGGAATGCAACGCAGTGCAACGCAATGGAGAATGCAATGGAGAATGCAATGGAGAACGCTACGCAATGCAATGATAGACGCAGCTTACGGGGAACATGCACTTTTCTTGATAATAAGACATGCGGAGGGAAGGTTGATGTTTGCCTTTTGATTATCGACTCAGATGGGAGAAGAAGTCAAATTGAGGGCGGGGGGAATCTGGTCTTTTTTGACAGATGATGCACTATCTAAATACAAGCCTAGCTCCAAGACTGGAGCACAACAAAACACAACAGAAAATTTACTGTGTAGGGTCGATCATAGGGATATTTGAAATGAAGTGGAGTCTGTATGTGAGTGAATAGAGTATCATACTATTGTGGATAAGCAAAAGAGGAATAGTGCCGATCGCACCAAATGCTGACTTCGCGACTCGTACCTCCATGGTTACTTTGGTGGGTCTAGACCATGCCTCGGCCTATTCGTCCTATCCCTCGTCAGCCGACCCAGTATTGTTTTCTGACGCCTGCGTGAATGCATGATTATAGTGACTGTGGATGATTTTCGCGTGCGGCGCATTAATGTCACTGTGTTCGCCTGATGTCGCTGATGGTCATTTTCCGGCGTTACGTGCGCGTGATGCTCATCAGCGTGTAGAAGGGATGGGTGGTCCCAGAGCTGTCAGACGACTCACTGAGTTCCCAGGGATCAGAGTGTCATATACTGTCCTCCCAGAATGTCCATGATTGCATATCGATCACTCAACTCCAAGTGTCCACCATGTGCGTGCTGTGGAGGATGTCACAGGGCACGAGGTGGAGGTGTAGGGGGTAAACACTAAAACAGCCAACAACAATTTGGAGAGTAGAAGATGGTGAGCAGGGGACGTATACTTTAGTCCACAAGCTGCAAGTACACTCACTCTCATGTTTCTGCCACTTGCAGTGTTGACAGAAATGGAGAGGAGGGCGAGGGAAAAAGAGAGAGTGATAGAAACACTTTTATTCATGCTTTGGCTTGTGAACAAAACCTATGGTGTAAAAGGGGTTGCAGACAAATTGGTGATGGAAGCACTGGTCTGCAGGGAGGGGAGGGAGAGGAAAGGTGTGGTGGAGGAGGGAGTTCTGATCAATTGTGAGGCCAACGCTTTGTCGAAGCCAAACAACTGAGAAAAGCTAAAACAAAAGGACAATCGTGCTTCAACTAGCAGATATCCCAGATATATTAGTGTACAGTAAAGAAGAAGAAGAAGGAAGAGTACTGTACCTAGCAGATATCCCAGATGATCAGAACTGGGGAATAAACCACTAGGAGTCCTATGTATATATAGTACTCTGAAACATGCACAGACCATGCAGTACAGTATAGGGCTGGAGAATGAGAAAGTAAAGTAATGACATCATATCTAATAATAGAGGGGACATGTCAGTGCTGACTGAGGCTCCACAGCAACTGTGAGAGTGATTGGTGATGTTCCGCAGCAGGTGTGAGAAAGATTGGTGAGCATGCGCAATATGTGTGAGAAAAGGAGTCATAACTAAATATAGAATGGGCCGATCAGAGATTGGATGACATGCGCGTCATCAGCCAATAAAGACGAAGAGATAGAATGCATGACTGTGGGAATCGCTTTGATAGATCAAGAGCAATTGTAAGATCTATGATGATAGAGATGTAAGGAAATAGAGAAAAATGAAGAGAAAAATAAGAGAAATAATAGCGGCCTGACACATGTCAAAATAGTTGACTCCAGGTACTTGGCTAAAGCCCTGTGCTACTAACCTAGCTTTGTATTGCATGATGTTGCCCACAGCATCCTTTTTAGCTTTGAAGACCCACTTGGAGCTAACAATATTGGCATTTGATGGCATGCACTTGAAAACCCAAGTTCCAGCTGCATGGTGGGTGTCAAGCTCCTCCAAAATTGCCTTCTCCCACAAAGGCCAATTGGCATGTTTCTTGGCCTCAGTGAGTGTTTGTGGCTTGAGTGCTTCAGTTTTGCTGATCTCTGCAGCAAGTGTGTACTCAAATAGGTCATCTTTGCCACCCTGAACTGCTAATGCAGCTGTGGCCTTGGCAGACTCACATTCATCTTCACCCTGACACTCCCCCTCATGCCAATGTGTCCAGAGATGCTGCATGTCCTGTGGCAGGGTGCCAGGAATCATATAGCCATCTCTGTGGCCTTCAAGGATGTCATGAACAGCCTGGGAGGATATGTGTTCATGGTGTGGATGATGGGAACTTGCAGCTACCTGTGCAGGAGGCACTGCAGTTACCTTAGGTGCATCAAACATTTGCAGAGGCTCTGGGGGTGGAACAGCTGGTGCAGGCACAGGTGCAGGAGCTACAGATGGCTGGGAAACAGGGGAAATTGCTGCTGGTGATCCCCCTTCATCAAAATCAGGTTCAGGAACTAACTCTTCACCATGTGGACCCAATGATGATGTGAGGCACACAAAATACAGGTTCTGCTCAACTGTGACTGTCTGGCATGCAGGCCAGAACACATGAGTGCCTTTGGAGGACTGCAACTGCACCATGTTGACTTGACATGGCATACAGAGCACTTCATCGAGCCAACAGTAAGTGACTTCATTGTCTTCAGAGGCCATGATGTGAACTTCTTTGTTGTCTGTAGCCTCTTCATTGTTGCTGTCATCAGACACATTGACTAGGCCAGGTAAGTCATCAAAGTCATCACTGGTTGGATCCACAACAAGAGAGGCGCCCATACTAACATTGATCTCATCTTCTAGACCAAAAATTTCATCTGCCTTGGTGACCACCCAAAAATCCACTGGTTTGAGCTGCATCTGCTTGCTGACTCTTTGTGGCAGGTGGCCTTTACAACTTCAGGCATTGAGAATGCATGTGCCCAGCTTTGATGCAGGACCAGCACACACCAGGGGTGCATGGCCTTTGAGTTGTAGCCTGGGTAGATGCCAGGGCAACATCACTGTTGTCCCTTCTGTCATGGCACTGATAGGTCTTGTTTTCTCAGGGGCCAACATTGTCACTGACAGAACATTCATATTCTTCACTGATAAGGCAGGCCAAAGTCTCAGGCTCCATCTCATATGAGGGATTCTGTGTGACAATGGAAACATGCACACCTGATGCAAAGCATTTCAACCACTTTGGAATTGCATTCAGGATTGTTGCACGATAGTCTGAATCACAGATGTCAATGCTGCAGGAGACAAGCTCTTTGCACTTTGTTCCAAGATCAATTAGGAAACACCAGACATCAGCACTGAGTGGACAATGAGACAACATGAAAGAATTTTGCAGTTTGGTATGGGCAAGTAACCCCTTCCATGTGTACTCTTCTGAGATGGCCTTCCACTTCTCTGCAACTGTGTTGAGCTTTTGTACATGGACAACCACTAAGTCAGGAAGCTTTTGACTCAACATGTAACAGGCAACCCTCTCCTCTTTTTCCCATGTGGCAAGAGCTGTGGTTTCATCAGGGGTAGGGGAAGAACTGACAGTGGGCTTTGGAGTGGTGCTGTCGAAATGGCCCCAATAGTTGTGTGCAGATAAGGCTTCTTCAAAATGTATTGAGACAATGGCCCAATTGGAGCTGGTAGGGTCAAATTTTGGGACAGATGAGGGAAGGGAGTCACTGGGGGTATTGGAGTGTGGAGATGACATTTTTGAGGTAGTGGCATTGGAAAATATGACAGATTCTGTTTTGTTTTTAAGCAGGGACAGGGCCCATAACATTTTGCAATATTAAAGGGTATATAAACAGGTGTTCTTCTGCACAAGAAACACCAAAAAGTGTCCTAAGATCAAGGACAAAAGCACTCAGTCTCAAAAACAACACAAGGACTTTATTTAATACCTAAGATCAAGGACTAAAGCACTGATACCAGTCAGTAAGTAAGTTAAGGAGGTGTAAAGTAAGATCTCACCTCAGTCTTGAAAAAAACATGAGGACTGAGGGAAAAAAAAGGTGAGGTATTGTAAACAGGCTAGATAAACTACCTGTGGGAGAGATAGACAGGGGAGTTTAGCTCATAAGCACATGGTCAGGTATTCAACCTTTATCTTCAACACAACAATAGTAATGCCCAGGTGATAATTGACTCTGCTAGTACAGTGACAACCATTATAGGCTTGAACTCATTCCATGGTGAAGTACATTCCATTTGTGTGCTGCAATCAGTCGATGCATCCACATTACATATCAGAAGAAACACTGAATCCTACAATTACTGGGATTCTTATACTTGCCAAACTATTTCAGAAATATCCTGGCTGCAGATCAATCCAACCACTTTCCTATTTCAGACCAGTTCTTTCAATACTATATCTATGTTACCTTTCATGTGCAGTGTTGGTTTTTTCATTACCATATGATGCTGATCACACTGTTTACTTATCAAGTATACTTAACTCTATCTCATCTTATTGGTATTTCTTTTCTCTTTATGGTTTGAGCTCCTCTTCAACTCTATCCTGCTCTTACTATATCTTCTTTACCTCATCTCTTCTCACCTCAGCACTTCTGCATGTGCTGAGGTGAGTATCTCTTCTACTCTCTGAGTTCTCTTCTGACATACCTGCTCTATGCAGCTCTCTCTCTCTCTTCTGTGTACCCCCTACCCTCTGGTGCACATCTTCTCTATCTTACAGCTCTCTCTCTCTAGCTGTCTCTCTAGCCCTCTGGACTGTTATCCTCTTGGCTCTTTTATCTCCACCTGGGCTCACAAGCCTATCTCTACACAATGATGTTCAACCTGCTGTTTGCCACTTTGCCCATGTTTCAATACACAGGGATGTCAATCAGATCAATTCATGACTCTGGTTCTCCCACCACTTTGCACTCCCTCCAAAAGTCTTCATTGGCCTCACTGGCTGGTCCTTACAGAAGCAGCACTGTTGTCTCAAAGTATATGCAACAGATATTGATGAGACCAGATTTACCATCAAATTTGACATCTGGAATGCCCAAGATCTCCCTGCCAACCAGCACAATAATGCTCAGGTACAGTGGATTGCATTCCCATTGAATACTCATGGTATCTCCATCAGCATCATCCAAGGGATGCATTCAGAGAACTTCAAGGGCAGGGTGACTTTTGTGTTGAAATTGCAAACTGATGCATGTATGACCTACTATTTCCATTTTAGGCAACTTGGCAGAAGCCAATGCACATGCAAACCTTCATCTCCTCCCTGCAGAAAAAGATATGATAACTACCTACTTACTTTTTTGATCACTCCACTCTATACAATTCCAACCTAGGCAGGGACTAGCCATAGTGTAGCTTCACATCATGTTAAAAGCACTTCAGTTAACTAAGTCCTGGTAGCTCAGTGGTTAGAGCACCCACCCAGAGTAAGGGGGGTCCTTGGTTTGAACCCAAGCCAAGTCACTATTTTGGCACTGGTGCTATTCAACATGTTGTTGCATCCAACTACCCCCACAGAGTATGCTGCCTGAGGATATGCATCATGAATGAGAGCCATGTACCTGTTGGAGAGTTGTGTTTTCATGTCAAGAGCAGGGCTATTTTTAACCAGTGAGCAGGGGAGCCAACACTTCATGATGGACCCCAAATCTGCTTCCACATAATGTTCAAGGTTTAGGCTGACATTGCTAATGATATTCCTGTTGATAGCCCATGTTGACAGCCCAAAAAGATCCACATAATATGAATATGTTAGAGTGCAGGTAGATGTGGCATGGTGGCAAAGGCAACAGGGCATGACTAAAAGGGGAGGAGAGTCCTGATGTGTGGTGGGAGGTGATGGTAGATAATCAGAGCAATGACCCAACCCAAGATAATGTTGAACATCTACTGTATGTCGTTGATATATCTCTTACTCCTCTTTTTCATTCAGCTTCCACTTCCACTTCATCATTACACACTTTTACATACTTTTGACACATTACTTCTTCCCCACTTCTTTTCATGTCCCCACACCACTTATACTCTGGACAATATGTGTCCTACTTACTTATGGGCATCCTTGTACTCTAGGATTGCATCTCCACTTTAACTATAGTCACCTTTACTATATACGATGCATACTTCACTACATATCTCCTCAGTTGTCATCTTACAGACACTGAATGAGTACTTCACCTCCCACATCACTTGATCTCACAATACCTTGCATCTCTCCCTTTACATTGTGACAACCTACTATTGTTCACATCACTCTTACTGCTGCAGTCATGCTGCCTATGCCTCTCCCATGCTGGGAACCCAATGTCACTCTGCTCATATTGATCTTTACTTATGTTGTCTGCCATAACCTGCACAAACAGACAAGGGTCAAGAAGAGGATGATGAAGAGGAGAAGCACAAACTCCATTGTAGGAGCACAAGAGAGTGTTTTAGAAAGAAAGAGAGTAGAGACAGGTGCAGACAGCACACTGAAGGCAAAAGACAGAAGATGTCCACTTGTATTTCTAGATGCTACTATACAACTAATATACAAAGGCCAGACATGCACAGACTGTGCTTACTAATATAGTGTGGGCCATGGGTCAGGAGGGAGAGAAGAGCAATAAGGATGATCAGATAAGATCTAAGAAGATCAGATCAGATAAAGCCAACAGAATACAGCTTTAGCTTGTCCAATGAAATATCTGTGAGGGTAGGAAGTTCATGCACTAGTCCAATGGTGTGGCCCATCTTGTGAAGAATGATTGTGTGTGCAGTGGTGGGGTCAGTGTCATCTGAGATAGAGATATTCATTGTGGGCTGAGAGTCAGGAATACATTGAGATCCAGTGCCCACATATGACCAGCATGTGTTGTCATGCATGAAGGAGATGTGAATATCAGCTTTGCCAGAAGTGACCCATTCAAACTGGAGGTCTGCATAGTCTTCCCAGGCAACAGCATGTTTCTTCACCTAACAAAAGAGGTAGAATATCATTAGTCATTTGTTCTGTTCACACACTGGACCAACTCAGTGGTCATAAGCCCCACACACCAAATTCTGGATATCTTCACTTCCTCCCAGGAAGTGGACACAAAGTGTGACATGACTATCCCACAGATGATCATGACTCTTTTCTAGCAGCTGCCAGTTGTTGAGGTAGATGTTGAGGCCCTTGAGTACATGTTCAGGTGCAAAGATCTCTGTGCAGAACAACTTGATGTTCTTTTCAATCTCAACAGTAGCAGTTGGGATAGAAAGGGCTGGTGAAGTGCAAAAAATGCTTGTTGGATGATGGGTTGTTGGCATGTGATATCAGATGTTGTTTAACAACATGATCATGATCCACACCATCAAAATCACCTAGTTGTCCAATTGTTTACTTGGTGAGATACATGACTTTAGCCAACATAACTTATGAACACCAAAGGAAATTGTCAAGAAGAGATCATAGAAATGCTTTCATCTGCCAGTGACATTGCCCCAACAGGCTAGAAGGAAAGAGATGATGAAAAGAAGAATGTACAAACATGTTTCCCTTGACTTACAATCTTCATCCCAGTTACAAGTTCATCAACCAGGCATTGTGCCTTTGCAACATTGCTGGTGCTCTCATCTAACAATCCACATATCTGTAACAAGATCTTCACATTGGTCTGGAGCATCTCAAACATAGCATTGTTGTTCATGTCCCTTTTAGACAAAAGGCCCCTGAGGTCTGACTGCATCACCTTGTCTTTTTCTGTGAACATTGAAACCATGTCAATTAGCTGCCATGTTTGTGAAGCTGTCAGGATTTGACTTTTCCTTTTCCTTTTCTTCTATTGTTTCTGGTATTACTAAAAAAGTCTATCTCAAACATGTGACAGAGGACATTCATGACCTCTTGTACCCCCAATATTATCTTGTTCTCCTCTAACAGTTTGTTAGGGTTTAGTGTGTGTGAGCAGCCAAACACCTATACACAAGGATACTGGAGCCTCTGAGGTGAGCATGTGAACAACAAGCTGCAACTGGTAAAGACCACAGGAAAACAAGTGTAATGAAAGAGGTTGAGATGCACTACCTCAACATATAGTAAGTCATCTTTATAGTAGAGTAGCTGCTGTGGTGATGACTGATGAAACAATAGGCATGATTCTCAAGGGGATATGCCCTCAAGTCTTACTCCACTACTGCATGTATGTGGAGTAGAACAAAGGGGAAACAGATAGAAAAAGTGGAGTACTGGTATGCAATCCCAAATCCTGACACAGTTTGCTGTCCTTCTTGGAGTCTCCTTCCTCTGATCATAGGTGTTCAGCTGCTATGTGTGCTGAATCCTAGCACTAGGTCAAGAATCTTGTTTCACTCCCTTTAGGACTCACCCTGGCATCCTTGATCCCTCACCCCTTACCTACAGGGTTTAGGTTCAGTCATAGACAAAACCTTGTCCTCTTCAGGAACCTTCCTGTTGAATATCAAGGCCACAACACCTGGAGGATCACTGGCACTGACCAGTATCTTGATAGCAGCAGTGCTGTTTCATTAGACCCCCCAGTTCCAAACATATGTGCTTATCATCTCAACCTTGCCACCTCTACCTCTATCAATATCCCACTTCCTGGAGGTATTCCAACTACCCCAGGTACAGCCACTAGCCCCATTCCTCTTCCACTTCCCTCAGGATCATTGCCAATCCCTGGACCCTCTCCATTCTACCCTCCTCTCCCTCCTAGTCCTGTTTCAATCCCAATTCCAGCCCCAGTAATGTCTACATCTACCCCCCAATTGTTGAAAATCAATAAACCTCCCAAATACAATGGTTCAAGGAAAGACTTTCAAAACTTCTACCTCCCATGCCAGAAATATCTCATTCCCCATGCTGACCTGCTCCCTTTGGACAGCCAAAAGATCATTTTTGTGCTTTCCTTCATGACAAAAGGGACAGCAAAAGCTTTCAATGACTGCTACTCACTCAAGCACTTCAAAAAAGCCCCATATCCCTTGTATGTTTACTTTATTACAGAAGTGAAGAAGACCTTCAAGGACCCACACAAGACCAAATGTGCATATGCAGAATTATGAGCTCTTAGACAGAAAACCAACATGGTCGAAGAGTACAATACCACTTTCCTTGCTCTAGCTTATGAAGCCAGAATCACTGATGATGAGACAAAGATTGATTATTATGAACAAGGCCTCAATTCCACACTGTGTGACAGGATTTACAATGGAGATCTCCCTGCTGCTTTTGACAAGCAGATGGAATGCACTGTTCAACTGGATGTCCAATGGAGGTCTAGACAAGACCAAAAGAAATTACATACACCCAACTTCTTCCCTTGCATCACCAACACTCCTCATTGTGATCCAAATGCCATGGATATTGATAGTGTATGTGCAGGCTATGGCAGGCAATGGCCAACAAGATGTATATGATGGAAATCAGGTATGATACTCCCAGAAGGGAGAGTGGCAGGCAGCATCTGCAGCATGATAAGAAGAGTTAATGAACACAGTATGGTGACACCAAGTAAGAGACTGCTGCAGAGGCTGTGAGGTAAAGTGAAGATATGGGAGTAAAGTACTTACTCAGACAGAGTGAAAGACATCTGAGTAATTGTGGTATGAGAGCCCATCTTATATAGTAACTAGTGTAAAAACCTGTTGCGTTGCAACATTGAATTATAAAGCATCATCTGTGAAAGTATA
>QLPN01001576.1:0-11851 GCA_003314395.1 Albatrellus ellisii | reverse complement strand
ACATTTTGTTTGCTGCAAACACTAAAAATTGTTCTTGGACAAACGAGTCAAGTTTGTCTTGCTTCCCTGAGAATGCTGTAGGTGCAGAAACTTTTACCCAGTGTTGGGCAAATACGTGGGCTGATGGGACATTGACTTGGCCAGAGGAATAGCTGGGGGGTGTGTGGAAGGAGGGGGTTGCTGTCACATCATCATGGTGATCTCCTTCATATTTTTGGCAATATCTGCCATTGTTGTCCCCAGGCTTATGATCGCATCACCTTGTTCCTTCTGTATTCATTGCTGCTGCTTCATCTGATCACTCATCATCTCCATCGCTTCCTCTATATCTAGGAGTCTGAGCCTTCTGGTTTTGTCTGCTTCTCTTCTTTCCCTTTCCCTTTCTGCCGAGGAATCTTCTATCATTGGTGCTGGTTCCCTCATTTCCCAATTGCTTGGTCCTGACATCATTGTTCATTTCTAAAAATGAATGCCTGGGGGAATGAGTTGTAATATGGGCTGGCACAGTCGAAGTAGTTTGGAAAGAAATTCCACGGGAATTCCTCAGGGTGATCATTGTAGTAGGGATTATGGAGCTTGAAGAACCAGATGGCCTGTTGCTGTCTGTAATTGTAGGCATTGTAGTAGAAGTGGAGGAGAGCCAAAGAAGTCGCTGGACGAGTTGTTGGCAGAAGAGAGCTGAACCTGGCATAGGATTTGCCAGATCTGGTTCTCTTTTCTGAGCGTAGAATGCATGAAATTGTGAAAGTAAGATTGTGTGAAGTGAGAGCTCACTATTCCTTTTTCAAGGGAATAGGCCTTTCAACACAAAATGGAAGGTGGGAGTACATAAGTATATACTAGTATATAAGTGCTACTAGTACTATGAAAGAGATCTTTGTTATGGTAAAATGTATAGTACTCCTGGTCCGAATGGTTGTCAGGAGGTTCTGCGATGCCCCACTAAGTGGTAGACACCCTAGCACTGCTCGCTGAGGCAATATAAGGCCTGGCACTGCAGCTGAACTACGAAGAACTGGAGAACTATGACAGTACAACGCTCTCTTGAGTGAGGGGGGAGGGGAATGATGATTGGAGATGGGATCTTGGAGTGAGGGATGAGGTGAGGTCGCTGATGAGAGCTTTATACAATTGTGAGGCGCATGCTAGACAGCAAGGTCACAACTGAATGGGAGGAGGGGGATTGGTGATGGAGGAGACAATACACCTTAGAGAAGAGTCACACCATATAGTGGATATCTCAGATGTATAAAGCTAAGGAGCTATCTACTACATGAGAGTCTTTATATACTACAGGGATCGGCACACAGACCATGTGCTGTCACTGTAGGGTAGGCATATGTAAATGAGATGTGCGGCATCTGTGAGAAATATCAGTAAGCAATGCACAGCATTGCACTGCATCAGTAAGCATCCATGGGAGATGTAGTCATAAATGTACAGTAAGCAGCCCGATGACTAAATGAACATGAGTCATAGATAATTGTGATAAGATCTACTAATGATCTGATAAGATGAGATAAGATATCTCTAGTAGATCTTGAGCGATAAGAGTAAAAGAAATCGTAAAATGAAGAGAAAAATAAGTATGTTCTGACACATCCCACATGTCAATGACCTTCCCACAAATGTCTACCACCACATCACTCTCAAAGATGCCAATGCCACCATTAAAACATGACAATACTCCTGCCCCCACAAGTACCAAGAAGCCTGGTGCACCTTAATTGACCAGCACCTTGAAGTGGGCCAAATCCAACCATCCTCTAGCTCACACTACTCCCCCACTCCATCATCCCTAAATTGGACCCCACTGCCCTTCCACATTGGGTCAACAATTATCACCAACTCAATGCCAATTGTTATGAGGCACTTGCTTAGGCACCTCATAATGGGCTTGTTTTTCTTTTTCTTTTTCTTTTTCTTTTTCTTTTTCTTTTTCTTTTTCTTTTCTTCATCTTACTTACTATAAGTGTAGTATTTCACTGCAGCTGAGGACTACCTCAAACTTACAGTAAGGACCCATCTTTCCCTTATAGTACTTTAGTATTTATATACTAGAGTGTGAGCTTAGCTCCAGGTACTATAAGGCATCTTATTTCTTTTATCTTGATTTATTTATTTACATTTACTTGCTAAGGACTATTACTATATAATTTGCAAGGGCTCATCCTGTCTCATCTTTATTTATCTCTTGTTTCACTTGTGCTTGTGGCTACTTTACTTTAGCTTATTATGGATGCATCTCAGGTCACATGACTCTGTTGATTGCTGTGCAATTTTCAGTGATTAGTGAACCTTAACTACTTGTACTATCTTTAGAACACCTAATTTTGTATAAGTAGTTGAAAGCCTGGTGGTCTTAAACTGTCAACTTCGCAATCTAGGGATTCTCCTATACTGCACTTGATCTAAACTTGCCTTTATCTTGTTTCATACTCTTAGAGAACTAATTCTAAGATCTCTAGTCACTAAGCATTGCTAAAGACATCATAAACTCATCATCCTGGATCCTTATTTAGTCATTGGTGGAATCATCCTCATCACTATCTCATTGATTCCTCTCTTCATTGTCATCAGGAACATTTACTATGCTATTCAAGTGCACAACAACTACCTTGTTACCAGGGGGTATATTTATCACAAACCTTCCCTAAGACCATCCAATAGGCTGCTCTTTGATGATGCAGGAATGGGCAGGTGGTGAAGAGGACAACAAGCAGGAGAGTTTGCATTGAAAGCAGGGGGAGGAGACAGGCAGAGTAGAGCCAAGGGAAGAGCAGAGCCAGAGTGTAAGAAATAGTACCAGACATAAGGGTACAAGACTTGAGAAGTTCTAGAGACAACAAGGGGAAAAGTAGATAAGGAGACAAAGCTATAGAGTTGTAGCTCCACTCCAAAGAGTATGACAAAGACATAGCTAAAAGAGGAAGATAGAGCACAGCCAGAGGTTGGTGATAGAGCACAGCCAGATGATGTAAGAGAAGAGCCACAGATTGATGAGATAGATCAGAGCCAGATGGTAGATAAGATGGATAAGATGTAGATGAGTTAGATGTGAAGAAAAGGATAAGATGTGGTTAAAAGATATAATAAGAAGATAAGGTGTAGATTGAGGAATATAATTAGAGGAACTGCTCAGTGGCATAAAACTAGACAAATTCCAACACTCTTAACACCAATACTGTTCCTGACACTTTCCCTCTCCCATGCATTGATGACATCCTCACCAACTGCACATGAGGTAAAATTTGGGGCAAGATGGATATGACTAACTCTTTTTTTCAGACCCACATCCACCCTGATGACATCCACCTGACTGTGGCCACCACTCCCTTTGGCCTTTACAAATGGCCAGTCATGCCTATGGGCAGCTGCAATGCCCTGGCCACCCATCAGTGATGCATGATGGCTGTGCTCTGACCCCCTCTTGGCATCATTTGCCACATCTACCTTGATGATATCATCATCTGGTCCTCATCCATCACTGAACATGCAAAAAACATCCAAATGGTGCTTCAAGCCCCCTGGGATGTCCACCTCTATTGCTCCCTCAAGAAAACAACCCTTTTCTGCAATGAAATCACCTTCCTCAGCCATAAGAACTCTGCCCACAGCATCAAAGCTGACATTACCAAAGTTGAACATATTCTATCCTGGCCCACCCCCCATAATGCCACAGATGTCTGTGATTTCCTAGGCCTAGTCCATTATGTCACTGCATTCCTGCCACAGCTCACTGAACATATGCATATCCTCACTCCTCTCACCACAAAAGAAGCTGACATCCAGTTTCCCCAGTGGTCCACTACTCAACAGACTGCCTTCAATGGCATCAAACAGCTCATCATTGGACAAACTACCATTGACCACCAATCACCTGGTGACAACAACATCTATGTCACCTGTGACATGAGTGAATGGTGTACTGGTGCTGTCCTGTCCTGGGGTCCCACCTGGGAGACTGCCCACCTTGTCACCTTTGACTCTGGTCAACTCACTGGTGCTGAACTCAATTACCCTGTGCATGAAAAAGAACTGCTTGCTGTTGTCTGCACCCTGAAAAAATGGCATGTTGACCTCCTTGGTTCTCACTTTGTTGTTCATACTGATCACTGAACCCTTGAGAACTTCTTCTCCCAGTACAATTTTGACATTCTCTACCTCAAAGGCCCTGAAAATACCATGGTGGATGCCCTCTCCTGCCTCCCAACAGATGACTTCAAGCACCCCCCCACAATTGTGTCAATTGCCACCCTCTTCTGTGTCACCTCTGACCTCTCCTTCTTGCACCACATCTGCACCAGCTACCCCCAAGACAATCTCTGTCTTTGTCTCCTGGGCAACCTCACCAGTACCCCTTCCATGGCCTGCTGTGATGTCCTGCTCTACCTTGATGACCACCTTGTCATCCTGCATGTCAACACTCTCCACCAAGATCTTTTCACCCTCACACATGACACCCTTGGCCATTTTGGTTTCAACAAGTTGTATGCTGCCTTGTGCTCTGGTTATTACTGGCCCAACATGCACACTGACTTGGCCCACAGCTATGTCCCCTCCTGCTCTGCTTGTCAACACAAAATATCTCCCACTACCTGCCCTGCTGGTCCCCTCCACCTCCTACTTGTGCCCAACTCACATGGCCAGAGCATCACCATCAATTTCATTGGGCCCCTCCCACCTAACTCTAGTTACAACACAATTGTCACCATGACAGATCACTCCAGCACAGACATCTGCATCCTTCCCACCCATACTGACATCTCTGTGGAGCAATTTGTGTGCCTCTTCTTCAACACCTGGTTTTGTGAAAATGGCCTACCCCTCAAAATCATCTCTGACTGCAACAAGCTTTTTATCTCCCACTTCTGGTGCTAAGAGTGGCCTATTGGTCAGTCTTAGGGAAGGTCTGCTATAACAATACCCCTGGTAACAAGGTAATGGATATGCGTTTGATAAGCATAGTAACCATTCCTGATGATGATGAAAAGAGGGATCAATGAGATAGTGATGAGGATGATACCACCAATGACTAAATGAGGATCCAGAGTGACAAGTTTTAGGATGTCTTAGTGACACTTAGAGTGACTTAGAGATCTTAGACTTAGTTCTCAGAGTAGAGCAAGTTTGTAATGAGCTTAGGAGGTCAAGTGCAGTATAGGAGAATCCCTAGATTGTGAAGTTGACAAGACTGGGGTTTAAGTTTAAGACTGCCAGTCTTTCAACTATTTATACAAAATTAGAGTCCTAAAGATAGTACAAGTAACTAAGGTTCATGGATCAACAATGATTGCACAGCAATCAATGAAGTCACATGAGCTAAGACATGTCCATGATTATAGTAGTGGCTCAGCCAGCCACAAGTGCAAAATGAATGAGAGGCAAATAAAGATGAGCAAAGTCAAAATGAGACAAGTCCTTGCTAATTGTATAATAGTAGTCCTTAGCAAGTAAATATTATAATAAATGAATGAAGATAAGTCTTTATAGTACTTGGAGCTAAGCTCACACTTAAGTATGTAAATACTTAAGTACTATAAAGAGAAAATAAATGAGTCCTTACTATAAGTAGGAGCTAAGCTCACAGCTGTAGTTAATACTTCACTTATAGTAAGTGAAATATAAGAAAAGAAAAAAGAGAGAAAAGGAAAAGAAAACTGTTATGAGGTGCCAAAGCAAGTGCCTCATAACATCTGGTGGGAACTCCATGCACTCATGGGCATCAAATTGCACATGTCCTCCACCTTCCACCCCCAAACTGATGGTGCTAGTGAACACACCAACCACACTGTTATTCAATGCCTCTGTTTCCACATTGACTGGGAGTAACATGGCTGGGTGCATGCCTTACTATGCATTCATTTTGATATCATGTCTACTGTCAATGCCTCCACAGGTTACTCCCCATTATGGCTCCACCTTGGCCATGAACCTCATCTCATTCCCCCCTCCTCCACACCCTGACTCACCCCCCACACCCTGACTCACCCCCCACCCCCATCCATCACCTTCCTTCACCAACCCCAACTCAATTGCACTCATGCCTACAACAACCTCATTATTGCTAAGAGCGGCCTATTGGACGGTCTTAGGGAAGGTCTAAAATGTTACTCCTGGTAACCAAGGTTTGGATATTGGCTTGATGAACGTAATAGAGATTCCGGATGACGATAAAGAGTGGGATTAGCGAGATGGTTATGAGGATAATTCTGCCAATGATGATATGGGAATCCAGATTGACTTTTAGCGTAAGATGACTTAGTTAATACCGAGAGATCTTAGACTGAGTTCTTAGAGAGAGATGAGTTGATAGCGAGCTTAGGTCAAGCGCAGTGAAGGAGAATCCCTAGATTGCGAAGTTGACAAGACTGGGGTTTAAGACCGCCAGTCTGTCAACTTTTATACCAAACTAAAGATCTAAGTATAGTAAAGTTACGCAGTAAAGCGCAGTAAGTAAACCATTATGCGCAGTAAAGCGCAGTAAGTAAACCATTATGCGCAGTAAAGCGCAGTAAGTATGCGTCCATGTGATGATAGTGGCTTAGCCACAAGCGCGAAATGAACTAGGTATAAACAAAGGTAAATAAGAGCGAGAAAAGGGAGTCCTTGCTAATTGTATAATGATAGTCCTTAGCAAGTAAATGTTATAATAAATAAAAGAAAGATAAAGAGAAAAAGATAAGTCTAATATAGTACCTGGAGCTAAGCTCACACTTAAGTATGTAGATACTTAAGTACTATAAAAGAGAAAAGAAATGGATGAGTCCTTACTAAGTAAAGTGGAGCTAAGCTCACACTTGTAGTAATAATACTACACTTTACTAGTAAGTAAAAAAAGAAAAAGAAAACAAAAGAAACCGTTACGAGGTGCCAAAGCAAGTGCCTCATAACAATTATTGCCTGCTAATAGTGGCCTATTGGATAGTCTTAGGGAAGGTTTGTGATGACTATACCCCTGGTAACAAAGTTGTTGTTGTGCACTTGAATGGCATAGTAAACATTCCTGATGACAATGAAGAGTATGATCAATGAGATAGTGATGAGGATGATACCACCAACGACTAAATAAGGATCCAGGGTGACAAGTTTAGGATGTCTTTAGTGATGCCTGGTGACTTAGAGATCTTAGACTTAGTCCTTAGAGGTTGAAACTATTGAAACATGGGTAAAATGGCAAATGGCAGATTGAACATTGTTGTGTAGAGATAGGCTTGTGAGCCCAGGCAGAGATAGATGAGCCAAGAGGACAACAGTCCAGAGGCCTAGAAAGTTAGAGAGATAGCTAAAGAGATGGCTAGAGAGATGGCCAGATAGATAGCTAAAGAGATAGCCAGAGAGATGGCTGTAAGATGAGAGAAGAGGTGTACCAGGTGGTAGAGGGTACACAGAGAAAGAGAGAGCTGCATATAGCAGGTATGTCAGAAGAGGGTTGAGAGAGGAGAAGAGATACTCACCTCAGCAACATGCAGAAGTGCTGAGGTGAGAAGATGATGAGGTAAAGAAGATATAGTAAGAGCAAGATAGAGTTGAAGAGGAGCTCAAACCATAAAGAGAAAAAGAAATAAGGATATGTAAATGTGTCCAGCATCATAAGATAGGTAAAAATCAACAAAAATGAATGGCATAGTGAGTGAGTACTGACCTCAGTCTCACTGTAGAAGACTGAGGGAAAATTAAATCATGCAAAGGAAGATTTTCAGTAAGTAAGGGTCCATCCATATCATCCCTGAGTCCCACAATAGGTCTGTGTGGCACATTGCACTATAAACACACTGTTGTGTCATTGTGTGTTCACTGTCACACATCACTGTAATCTCCAACATGCCCACCCAGCTAGTGTGCCAGTGAATACCCATGCCAGAGCAGGACTGCTCATGCCTCTGCTGTGCCAGCCCCTTCATTAGCACATCTGCAACCTGCTCACCCATCAGAATATACTCCAGCTCCAGTTCACCATTAGCATACTTCTTGCACAAGAAATGATACCACACATCAATGTGCTTGGTGCACATGTGGAACACTGTATTTTTCATGATGGTGATGGTGGACTGATTGTTGATTTGGAGCATTGTGAAGTTCACCGAGCTTGGAAAGGAGGGTGCAAAGCCAGACAGCTTCTTTTGCAGCATGTGTGCCTGTGACATATTCAGCTTCTGTGCTAGAGAGCACTGTCAAGGCTTGCTTTTTGGAGCTCCAGCTAATTGCACTGCTGGAGAGAATAAAGACATATCCAGAGATGGATCACTTTGTCATTGACATTGGCTGCCCAATCAGCATCAATGAAGCCTGTTAATGTGCCAGAGGAGTTGCCATCAAAGAGGAGTGTGTGATGTGCTGTGGCACATAAATACCAGAAGGTGTGATTTAATGCATGAAAGTGCATGTTGCCTGGTGTTGCAGTATGTTGGCTGAGGATGCCAATGGTGTACATTAAGCTGGGACACATCCATAGCATTGTGTACATTAGTGTGCCCACTGTGCTCTGGTACCCATGTACATCCACAGTTGCTTCAGAAGTGTTGAGCTTCACAAGTTGCTTGTTTGGGAGTGATGTGGTGACCATGGGGTGCATGTTGTGGTCACTGTATATCTGGAGAACAATGTTGATGTATCTCTCCTGGGAGAGGATGATGGTCTTGCATTCACAATCCCATGTGACCTGCATGCTAAGAATCCAGCCAATTTCACCAAGGTTGGTCACATCAATAGAACATTTGTGTTATAGCCACTTGCCTAGGCACCTCATAACTGTTTCTTTTTTCTTTTTCTCTTTTCTTACTTACTATAAGTGTAGTATTAACTACAGCTGTGAGCTTAGCTCCAAGTACTGTAAAGTGCCTTCAACTTTCTTTCTCTTTTTATCTTCCTTTTATTTTATTATAACATTTACTTGCTAAGGATGATTACTATCCAATTAGCAAGGACTTATCTTTGTTTATCCCTTGTTCACTAAGTGTTGCTAAGACATCACTCTGGATCCTTGTTTAGTCATTGGTGGTATCATCCTCATCACTATCTCATCAATCCCTCTCTTCATTGTCATCAGGAATGTTTACTATGCTATTCAAGTGCACAACAATTACCTTGTTACCAGGGGTATAGTTATTGCAAACTTTCCCTAAGACCATCCAATAGGCCACTCTTAGCAGTTTGAGCACCACCTTTGCATTTTCTATTTTGTTGATACTGTGAGATGTGAAGACAATATTGTCAATGTAAATTGTGACAATGCATGTGAGCTTGCCAGATTTGTTGTGTTTTAGAAAGACAGAGTGGCCAGCATTTGAACATGTACATCCTAGTGCCTCAAATTCCTTCTTGATGTACTTGTACCAGATGTGTCCACCTTGACACTGATAGGTGCTGCAGTGTGGTGAGGGGGGTGCAAGCTGTAAGATCCTCTAGACACCAAAGATGAAGAGTTAGCATTTTAGAGTGACACTATGATGCAACATGAATGGGCAACAATAGGGAAGTATGACTGGATTGGGGATGTAAAACAAATGCAAGGATGTTACCAAAAACACAACACAGTAAATGCAACAATAATGTGGATGTGGATGCAACACAATGCAATGCAGATGCAATGAAGCTATAAATGCAATATGGACACAACAAACATGACCTATGAGGTGCACATGCTTTCCTGGTAATGAGATGCAAAGAAGGAAGAGTGGAAAGTACTTTTTCACCTTTGGACTCAGATGGGAGAGAAGGGACAAATCTGGAGGGTGGGGGTCTATTCATTTCTGGTGGGCAATGAGCCATATAAATACAAGACTAGCTCCAAGACTAGAGCACAACAAAACCTGACAGAAGATTTCCAAATACAGGGTTGATCATAAGGACAAATTGGAATGAGATGTGGAATCCAGAAATAGATGTGAATATAGTAAAATGAATAAAGTATCATACCATAAAGGATGAGTGAAAAAGGAAAAGTGCTGATTGCACCAAAGGATGACTTTGTGACCTGTGACTACATGGTTACTTGGCAGGCCCTGACCATGCCTCAGCCCATATGTCCTATCAGTCCTGGTCCTCATTGGTGAAACCCAGTCCTCTGTTCTGGCACCAAAGCAATAGCATGATTGATGTGGCTGTGGATGATTATTGTGTGCAGTACATCAATGTCACTGTATTTGCCTGATGTCACTGATGGTCATTTTCCACTGCTATGTGTGTGATGCTCATCAACAGATGAACCCTTTACTTACAGAGTAATTTCTCCACATAGTTTTATTTTCCCTCAGTCTTCTATGAAGAGACTGAGAATACATTCTCTTCACTAGTGTAAAAACCTGTTGCATTGCAACATGGAGTAATAGAACATCACCTGTGAAAGTATACATAACTTGTTGCAACATCAAGTTATAAGACATCATCTATGAAAGTATACATAGCTGGTTGCAACAGAAAATAAAAGGAAATAGTACTCTATCTATCTACAGATCAAGTCCAACTTACAGACCAATTCCAATTATCTTTCCAGCTGTAAAGTATAGGTATAGACCTGTTGTGTTGCAACATTGACTAAATAAGACACAATCAAATATTTATCTGTGTCATTATACATAAGTTGCAACAGACCTTGTCAATGACCCTGTCCTGTCCCTATCCCTATTGATCATCACTGGCTATCAGCCATGAAAACCCATACCCATAGCAATGATGGCATGAAGTAGTATTGTAGGTTACAAATAGATAGAAGGACAGAAAAAAACACCTCTTAAATTGTGAAAACACAAAGCAAAACAGAAATACCAACTGTATGGTTACTATTGTAGACTGGAAAACCAATAGACCCATACCCATACTGTAAGATGCAAGTCCTACATATCTCTGAAGAGAGACTAGAGTGCACTCAACTCAGTATCACACTAAGAAGAGGATATTCCAGCCATATCAAGCTGGGTCTATTGGCTATCTACTATCCTGCCTATATACTAAAGGGAACAGTGCACAGACCAGGTGCAGTACTACAGGGCAGGTACTCTAAGTAAGTAGTGCAGTAAGATATGGTACCATGCAGCTACCTCATGGTATGGCCTTGTGGGTCTAGACACTGATATGTGCTGCAGGCATGTGTGAGAGGAATCTACAATTATGACCACAACAGATACTGAAGGATGTGAGCTGTAAGATCCCCTAGACACCAAAGGGAAGAGAGTTAGTAGTTTATGGTGAGTAATGTGATAATGTGATGTGACTGGGTGATAGTGAGGAAATTGTGAGGCACACATTATGCAGTGAGGTCACAATGTATGAGGAGGAGGATTGGCAAAGGATGGAGACAATACTTCTAAGAAGAGTCATGCTGTATAGTGGATATCTCAGATGTACAAAGCTAAAGAACTATCTACTACAAGAGATCCTTTATATACTACAGGGATCAGCACACAGACCATGTGCTGTCACTGTAGGGCAGGCATATGTAAGTAAGATGTGCAGCATTGCACTGCATCAGTAAGTGTCTGTGAGAAATGTAGTCATAACTGTATAGTAAGCAGCCCAATGACTAAATAGGTATGAGTCATAGATAATTGCGATAAGATCTACTAATGATCTGATAAGATGAGATAAGATATCTCTAGTAGATCTTGAGTGATAAGAGTAAAAGAAGTCATAAAATGAAAAGAAAAATAACTATGTCCTGACAGAAATGTGATGGAAACACAACACTATAAACATGACAATGGGGATAATGGAGGACACAATGCAATAGTAAATGTGACCTATGAGGTATGTGCACTTTCTTAACTGTGAGACATGCAGATGGAAGAATGGAAAGCACTTTTTCACAATCTGACTCAGACAGGAGGGGGGAGACAAATTGTGGGTGGGGGAA
>QLPN01001574.1:11676-45095 GCA_003314395.1 Albatrellus ellisii | reverse complement strand
TCTATTACGTTCATCAAGCCAATATCCAAACCTTGGTTACCAGGAGTAACATTCTAGACCTTCCCTAAGACCATCCAATAGGCTGCTCTTAGCAATCTAGGTATCAGAACAGTGAAAGCTACTACAATGGTCAATGGACAACCCCAAGAACTCATATTACATCGAGTTCTGTATGTCCCACACACTGGATCTCATTTCCTGTCAATCCCACAACTCACAGCAAAAGGATTACAAGTCACCTATACATCCCAAGCGTGCTGCATCTATAACAACATCACAACACTCGCCATCAGCATTCCTCATAGTGGCACATACTGGCTACCACTCACCATCATTGCTGACTCCTCACTCGTGTCACTGGACACCCAGAAACCATCCTACAAAACATGGCACCAATGCCTAGCCCACGCACCACACAGCCTCCTACTCAAACTGCAGAACAGTGAAAACATCTCCAGGTTCGCCCCTGACACCACTACTAAGCCAGTCCATAATCCCTGTGGCACCTGCACAGCAGGGAAACTTGCACAAAAACCCTTTCATGCATCATCCAAGTGAGCTGCACACATCATGGACCTAGTCCACTCAGATCTGGTAGGACCATTACGCATTCGATCAGTCCAAGGGTCGCAGTATTTCGCGTCCTTCATAGATGACCACTGGGGTTTCGCAGTTGCTTTCACACTCACTTCCAAAGACAGATTCTCGAGTGCACTGGAAGTTTTCCTGCATTGGGCTGAAACACAAACAGAACGCAAACTCAAAATCTTCCATAGCGATTGCAGAGGAGAATACATCAACACCAACGTTCGCGAAATACTCCAACACACAGGTACCACTCACCAACTCACAGCACTGTACTCACCAGCTCAAAACAGTTGCACTGAATGATGGAATCGAATGGTAATCAACCTCATGCTTTCACTGCTACACAACACACACATGAGTGAAGGGTTCTGGGAGTACGCCCTGCAAACAGCCGTGCACATGTATAATCGAATCCCACAACATGCCCGCAGCTGGCAGAGTCCCACTCATCTATGGACCACCCAGATACCTGACATCTCCTACATTTGTGCATTCGGTTGCCTTGCATATGTGGCAACACCTGTGGAACGACACACAAAACTTGAGGCAAGAGCCAAACCCATGATATTCATCAGATACGACTCCAACTCCAAAGCCTGGCGATTCTGGGATTGAACAACCCATAGAATGGTAACATCGCGCAATGCTATATTTGATGAAACCACTTTTCCTCTTAGACCACAGATGCCACCAACAGGACCAACACCTCCGAGCACACTCCTACTGACACAGGCGCATACAGAAGAAACCGACACGAGCTCAGAAAGCAATGATAACAGCAACAACAACCCAAATACCGATGACCCCATGCCACATTATACAGCTCCCACTCCTCCACTCACTACCGGAACTGACGTAGACTCAACAACCGTGCCAACAGGACCACCACCTCCACCACCCACTCCTGCTTCACCTCCATGAATGCATGGACCAGTTCTGCCCATCACTCCTCCATCCGTTGCACCTCCTGTGCCCACTCAAACTCACGCCACGTGCTTCTCAGATCGTGCACCAGCTGTCGTCATACCTCACACTGGCTACAATGCAGAGACCAGAAGAGGTTGCACATGCTGCGCTGCACTAACAGGTGACATGGAACCTATATTCACCATGCTAAGTCCAGTCACACCAGCACTGCCCCCATCATCTCCCACTGGCACACCGGATCCTGCAGTCTCTGACTCGACAGCTCCCCCGCCGTGACACTCTATGCGAATTACATGTCCACCTACATGGTATGGTGAGAATACATATGGGGCACACACATATGCCAACATCCTCCAAGACCCATCCAATGATGACGAGGAAGTGTTTTCTGCCCCAGGCACAGGTCTGTCCCTCTCAGCCCTGCTTGCTGCAGCCTCCACCACAGCAGACCCATGCACTCTGCACAAAGCACACACATCACACAATGCACAAGAGTGGGAAACTGCCTGCCAACACAAACTCAACATGCTCCACTCAATGGGCACCTGGACATTGGTCGATCTACCACCTGGATGCACCGCGATACCCAACAAGTGGGTCTTTAAGCTCAAGAATGACGGTCGCTATCGCGTGCGTTTGGTCACCAAGGGCTTCAAACAAGTACATGGTGTCGACTACGAGGAAGTCTTCTCCCCTGTAGTGTGCTTTGAGTCGCTGCGCCTCCTCTTCACCCTCTCCACCACTTATGACTGGCACATCCACTCAATGGATGTCAAGAGCACTTTCCTCAATGGCGATGTCGAAGAAGAGCTCTATATGCAACAACCCGACTGATTTGCCATCGAGGGCCTCACTGACAAGGTGTGCCATCTCCACAAGTCTATTTACGGACTCAAACAGGCTGCATGACTGTGGAACACCAAAATGGACAGCTGCCTCGGATCTTTAGGCCTCGCACGCATCCACACTGACACAGGCCTCTATATTGCGCAATCTGCCAGATCGTTCCTCTGCTTGGTACTTTACATAGATGACATCACAATCTTCAGCAGCAATCTCACCAAGGTCCTACAGCCCAAAGCAGTGCTGGCAAAGAGCTTCGACATGACAGACCTCAGCGAGACGACCACCTACCTTGGACTAGAAGTTAGTCGCAATCGCACAAAAGGTGTCCTCACCCTCTGCCAGTCGCAGTACATCTCAGACGTCCTCGCAAGGTTCGGTCTTGCCAACTGCAATGCCATCAGCATACCTCTGCCCCCGGCCACTCGACTCACCTCCTATGACGGTGTCACCTCCACCACCACCCGTTCCACATATCAACAAATTGTGGGTAGCCTCATGTATGCAGCTGTCATCACTTGGCCCGAGATTGCATTCACAGTCAACATGCTCATGTGATTCTCGGCCAACCCAGGCCCCGAGCACCTCACCGCCTCCAAGCACATCCTACGTTACCTCACCGGGACCTTGTCCCTTGCCTTGCGGTATGGCGATGCCAAACACCATCTCTACGCCTTCTCCGACTCTGACTGGGCTTCATCACTCGATGATAGACATTCCACAGGGGCCTTCATATTCCTCCTCAATGGCGGTGCCATCTCCTGGATGTCTCGCCAACAGCACATCATCACCCTATCCTCCACACAAGCTGAATACATTGCCCTCTCCCAAGCCTCCGTCCAAGCTGAGTGGTACCACAGAGCCCTTGGCCAGCTCCACCTCCCACTGCAAGCCCCCCTTGTCCTCTACGGCAACAATAAGGGCTCCATCAACTTAGCTCTCAACCCCATTGTCGGGAAGGGCACGAAGCATATTGACATCAAGCACCACCACATCTGTGAGTGTGTAGAGTGACAGCTTATCACACTCCAGCATTTGCCCTCAGCTGCCATCATCACTGACTGCCTCACCAAGTCGCTGCCTCACATCACTTTCGAGTCACAGCATGCCACTCTCGGTCTGGCTCCTCCCAGTGCACCAAATGCAGGGGGCTGTTGACGTTTATTACCTACATGCATGTATATCTCATTTGGCACACCTACGTCACCTACACACACCACTTACACAACACAATGCATACGTATATCCACTCTCACTCCACCCTATACTCCGGGACAACGCACATCCCTCCCATCCAGGTAGTTGTTGTTCTTCACTTACCATCTCCGCTCCAACCCTACCTACCCAACACTACATAAGACAGACTTTACTATACACACTCCTCAGACATCTTTCACACTGTCTGAGTGAGTACCCTCTCACCCACATCTTATAACTCTTTCTTACCTCACCTGTAGCATCTCCCACTACCACATCATGGTGCCTACTGCACTCATGCCTCTTACCTCTGCTACAGTATCCGCTACTTCAATATTGCTCAATGTCATCACTACCACCTCAGTTCTCTTAGCCTGCCCAAGCCTGCACTCACACATTCCCCTCCCTCCTCTTCTAGTTCTTTACATCACAGCGATATTGTTATGAGGCACTTGCTTTGGCACCTCGTAACACGTTTTTTCTATTTTCTTTTATCTTACTTACTAGTAAAGTGTAGTATTATTACTACAAGTATGAGCTTAGCTCCACTTTACTTAGTAAGGACTCTCATTTCTTTTCTCTAATATAGTACTTAAGTATTTACATACTTAAGTGTGAGCTTAGCTCCAAGTACTATATTAGACTTATCTTTCTTTTATTTATTATAACATTTACTTGCTAAGGACTATTACTATACAATTAGCAAGGACTCGTTTCTCTCGTCGTTATTTACCTTTGTTTATCTCATGTTCACTACGCGCTTGTGGCTGAGCCACTCATATCACATGGACATGTACCTACTGCACATTACTGCGCATTATCATTTACTTACTGTACTTTACTGCGTAACTTTACTATAGTTAGATCACTAGTTTTGTATAAGTAGTTGACAGACTGGCAGTCTTAAACCCCAGTCTTGTCAACTTCGCAATCTAGGGATTCTCCTTATACTGCGCTTGATCTAAGCTCATTACAATCTCACTTCTTTCTCTAGAACTAAGTCTAAGACCTCTAAGCCACTAAATGTCGCTAAACGACATCTTACACCCATCACTCTGGATCCTCGTATCATTATTGGTGGAATCATCCTCATAACCATCTCGTTGATTCCATTATTCATCATCATCTGGAACATCTATTACGTTCATCAAACTCAAATCCAAACTTTGATTACCAGGAGTAATATTATAGACTTTCCCTAAAACCGTCCAATAGGCTGCTTTTAGCAGATATGTTCCCTTCACCCATCATCATCACCCCTCCTCCCGCTTTACCCACTCATGACCGCCATATCCACCAAAACACCAACCTCACCAATCAATACCATCACACCTTTCACGCCCTCAATGGGCTCAACCTCTATGACGTCGACATTGTACAAATTATCACTACCCATCTAGTCATGGGACATCCCATGACTCCTCACTTTTGTGATGAGTGTTTTGATCATTGCCCCTCTCCCCCTCCTATTCCAGTCACTCCTGTTAACACACAAATATTCCACAACCTACCTATTGATTATTTCTACAACACTCTCACCCTTTTCCGCACCTCCCCCGACCCCATGGTACCTGTCCAAGATGTAGATCTTGGAGAAAATCCTATCTGTTATGCAGGAAGATATGAATACCCTATGGCAGAACCAACACCAGCCAATCGCGAAAACCCCATCCACCATGCATATGTCACCAATGAATTCGCCCACATAATGGTAACCTTCCCCATTAACATCCATCTCGATCATGCAACCCAGCTTCTAAATGATGCTGGAGTGATGGCAGACATAGATCATTTCAGGGGTTGGTACCATTGTGTCAGAGTGCTAGAAGCATTTCAGACGCATCTCACGCATCTTCTATCACAACGATGTTGGGGCCTAGGTGAGATATCTAATCGACTCCTTAATGCTGATGCCGAAAACAGACTTCACCCCCATATGGCTCATGGTTACATTGCACGACTCCCCTCTCCTCCCCCTTTACCCATACCTGCTCCCTTACCACCCATAGGAGAAGTAGCCAATCGACTATGAGGAGGAGCTGCAAAATCATGGCAAAAGAAAAGAGGACCTCTTATCTGTTGGAACTGCCATCAAACAGGTCATCAATGTACAGACTGCTTAGCAGCCTCGTTCTCACGTGCATCGACTTCTATGCAGCAAAACTATCCACACAACAAAAAATATCTTTGCTGTCCTGAATGCAACAAGTGGAATGATGAACATCTGATTACATGCATCAGAGGACAAGAGGAATGGCGTTTTAATCTCGCAGAAGAGGGGTATGGTGATAATGGGTATGCAGGGAATGATGTGGATGCTTACAACTAATAAAAGTTCATACTTTTCGAGGCGAAAAGAGCATAGTGGAGGGGTATTGTCAGGAATTGAAGGCACACACTTTTATTTTCATTCATTCTTCTACATTCTTCATTATTCCACTCCACACATGTGCAGCAGTGGAGTGATCAAGGGGCTGTAACCCCCCTCATTATGTCTATCTTTGTTTCATGATTATCAAACCGCAGCAGATACGAATACTATAAAGCAGACTCACTATACATCGTACAAAGGCATCTTGACCTCCTTTTGTATATCTTATCATTTGTCTTCTTGTTGCAATCACAGTATTGCTCTCGTGTTCGTCTCGGAGGTCCCTGTAAAACCCTGATTATAGGTGTTTGGCTACTCGCGTACGCTAAACCCTAACACCATCTATCCAATACGTGGTTCTTGAGAGCTTATCTGCACAAGTTCACCAACAAGTGTGGGATATTTACTTAGCATATATTACACTTTTCGCACGAAGCATAGCTGGCATTCCTGTGATTGTATGTGCATGATCATGAGATGGTTCAGCTGATGCAGGATCATGATGTACTACAATTTGACACTAAACAGTTCAGCAGGTCGACCCTAAGCTTTGTACAATCAGTAGAAACTCAGAAGTGACATGTCATAGCGACCGCTTTCTACAGGAGAGAGAACATGTGTGGGTGATGGGCCAGAGTCCGAGTGGGAATCTGTGGGAGTGCCCTCGACGAAAACATTTCCCTGTTGACAACAAAGGGAAGTCGCACCACCGGCGCCTACGCCGTGCAATGAATGACTCCAGGCAATTGACACCCACATCGACAACACTCTTTTACCGTCGCTCATACTCAAGAGTCACACAGTTGTTACTAGTAACACTAAAGAGTGAAAGAGAAGGAAACCGATGCTGTCGTCGTCACCTTCAGCTTTGCTCCTTGTTTTGGGCATCAGATTGGACATTGCCAATCTGCGTGACAACGCCTGCGAATGTGCTTGAGTAACCTGTTAAGATTCAGCACGCGTTAGCGGCCGAATACTTATAGTCAAAAGAAGAACTCCGAAAGGACGACAAATGATGATTCAAGACAGGACGGCGAATCCGTACAAGTGAGCAAGATGATACGTGGGGTACAGGAGGTCAAGAATGACCTCTGTCGTACGTCCGAGATAGCTTACAAGTAGTACAAGAGACAATAGAAGAAAGAAAAGGGAAAAAGGAAGCATACAACACGGCGTGATGCCGTTGTTATGGGGTTGTGCCCATATATTCGTACAGTACGGTGTAAGACCGTTGCTATGGGGTAATACTCCTATAGCAATGCTTCGAAAGCATTAGTAAAAGAAAAGAAAAAGACAAATTCTGACATAACCCGTCATGCAAGCGAACTGGACATAGCTGTCGGCAGTAGCCTTCGCGGACCTCTTCCTTTCACAGGCCAACAAGCTTGCTTGCCGACTCAGCCCTTCAGGAAATGGATGTTTAATACGCCGGTAGTCAGCTCGTGTTTCATCCCTCGGGTGCACTGCTGCACTGTATGGTAGCCAGCATCGGCGGAATTGAAGGCGACTACAAGCAAGGTACAAGATTCACAAGTACGAGTGACACACTGAGCTGAAACGCAAGAACGGAGCCAATGACGTTGTTCAAGGCCTGCGCAACTCTGGTTGATCCAGCATGGAAAGCACTGACGTCCAGTCGGATCCGTAGGCGACCTGTTAGGGTTTAGCGTACGCGAGTAGCCAAACACCTATGACCGGGACAAGAGGACTCCGAGGTGAACACGACGAGGAGATGAACAACGGCTGCAATTGTACTGAACAGTTATAAGACAATGAAAGAGGTTTAACTAAAGTATAGTAACGACCCATAGGTAGTTTTATAGTACTTCGGCGTTATACTCCTGCTGACTGATGAAGCAGATACAAGTACATTGAGAGGAGTTACGTCCTCCATGTGGCTCCACTTCCACATGCTTGTGGAGTGGAACATTCGAGAAAATAAGTGGGGCCGGGGATAGGAGGAAGAAAGAAAAATAGGTACGCCCCAAGAGTTCCTAACACGACCTTACTGAGCGCTGTGGCGAGGACAGTGAGAACGTAAACATAGTGGAGAAGAGCTGGTCATCACAGGATGTCGTCCCAAGCATTGCAGGCCACAAAGTAAAGATAGTAGAGACTCGTAAGCACTTTATACGCCAGTAAATCCCAACGTTTTGCTTGTGCTAGTCGAGCTGACCACCGATATAATAGCCGAGAATATGTATCTTGAAAGGCCGCAGCGCCAACATGCTTAAATGTTCAAGAACAAGCAAACAACACTTGCGAGTGTATCCAGTGTGGACCGAGTGATCAAGAGGTGTTGTAAGACGCACCTTTGTCACGAACCACTCGATCCTAGCTCGTTCTCGTCTTCGCTTCAGGCTTCTGACACTGCGCACGTGACCCCATCTGCATCGCGCTCGCGGCAGCTGCAGTATTCTTATTGTTCCCGCACTTCACGGGCGGGATCTACTAGGGACGTGGTGCCATATCATGGGCGGGATACCCTCGATGAGGCGGTGTCAACGACATGGTATTATCGGCAGCGGGAACGGAGCAGTCGACGAGCCTGCCCCCAGGCAGTATGCACGGGAAGGAGATTTGTGTTACCGTCATCATAGTCCAACAGTTGTCCGTGTTGTCCATGCTGGATCAACCAGGGTTGTGCATGCCTTGAACGACGTTATTGACTTCATTCAATCTCCTGCATTTCATCTCGCTACATTGCTCGTACCTGAATGACTCAACTTGCTTGTAGACCCCCTCACTTCCAGGCGGCGCAATAGTACATCCGGAACGAAGCTGAAGGCAACAATGATAGCATCGGCATCGGGTAGTGAGGATGCGATCGCGTCGATCTCCCTCTCTTTTCACACTTTTCATGCCGTTGTTGACTCAGCGCCACTGGCAAGGTTATAGATACCCTTCTCGCAGATGTGGTTGGCCCCGTGGATGGGTCCGCGAAGGCAGCTCCCTTGTTGACGTCGACGTCGACGTCGTGATTGGCACTCTGGGTTTCCGATCAAGCTGGCTGGGAATTGTAACGGAGGTCTCTACATTACCTGTGAGTTCTGTCTTGCATCTCACATGAGTGGCATTGGGCTGTGGTACATCTGGTCTTCACCCCTTGTCGTGTCGCGTGTGGCACACAGGGTCTGGTTATCTTCATCAGACTCGATACAACTGTGTGACTCTCGAGTACAAACGTGTTCTGCTGATCTGCTCCCAGATATCTCATGAACATACTGTCCACATACAGACAGAAATGAGACTGAGTATGCTAACTACGTGCACCTGCCGTGCACCGGCACGGATCGCTACTCTACTACGGGCCCGCGGCGCCAGTCATCCACACCTCAATCTTCTTTGGTTCCTTGGACAACTCCATCTCGTCGATGCTCTCACGCAATTTGCGGGCTGAACATATACAATCCGGCACCAGCGTGGCATCGACCTTCACCACCCTGCACTTATGTTGTGATTGACATGAACTCAACAAGTTGGACATAGTAGTCAACCAGGTCAGTCAGTGAAGAGGTCTTTTGATCCGGAGCTTTGGTTGTGTGATATTGAGACGTCAATGCACAAGTTCATTCCCGCTCGGGCCGGCCGCAAGGGTCGTCCCCTTCGGCCAGCCTCTGCCCAGGGCCAGTTCACCTCCTTTGATATCGTTTCTATTAGTAACGTTGTTCGACCGACCCTCAGGACCACCAAGCGCACCCTGCCCATGTCTTCGAGCGCGACTTCATGGGTCAACAACTCGACTGGTGCGTGTCGGTCTAGATCAATTACTTCCCTCCTGACCATCATCTCTCCCATTCACTCGATAGAGACGACAGGTCTTGTTCGGTTGCTTGATGGCGAGCCTCAGGCATCATTGATGTCTTTCATCACCGTTTGACTGACTCGGCTTTATGTGCCCCACGGAGTTGACTGATTATCTGCATGCATGTCGTTGCGATGATCATCCCCATCGCTGAGTAGTTTGTCATACCGTGAATCTATTGCTACGAACATCCGTTCCAAGCAACCTGTGCCCCCGAAGCCTCCTACCGAATGACATGTTTAACACCCGATCCCTTTCTGGCACAAGGCCATGATGGTCTTGGCCATCCCTATTGTCTGTCTTGGTCTCCTGGATTCCTTTGTGGACAGCTCACACTGCCAACAAATGGATATCAAGTGCAGGATGCACAACATGGACAGGCCACTGGCAATTCCTGTCGTCGGTGCATATGCATGGCTTGTTGTGAATGAAGATACCTGTACCAGCTGATGCTTTGATCTGATCACCATCTCCGGGCCACCATTATCATGAGTGCATCAGTTGCACACCTCACCACCACTGTTCTTGACAACCTCGCCCACATTGGTTACATACAGTGACACAGATTGAAGAAGGCTGACCCATTTTGCATGCACCATAGCACCATATAGTAGGAAGTCACATGCAGAACTAAGGACAGCATACAAGCTATCAATCAGGGTAAGGAGCAGAATGCAGGGAATAGAGTAGGAAAGACATGTTAGTGCACTATCATATTGCTTCAGTTTCTTTCTGCATCTCTGCTGCCTTTTCTGGCTGATCCAGCTTGAGGTAGCATGTATGAAGACTATGTATAATGTCTCTGCAGCTACTCTTTCTGGAGAGCTGCCTTGCCAAATCTAAAGCATTCAGATAATGCCTCTCAGCCTCCTCCCACCTGTCCCTCCTCTCATCCAGGTCCCCCAAACACTGATGTGACCACATCTCTCCTACTCCATCAGATGCTCTCCTGAACAACAGCAAAGACTTTTTCTGCATTTCCTCAGCTGTGTCAAGCCTCAACAGTGCAGCATAGACCCTCCCAAGATCACTGAAGGTATTGGCCTGTCCTAATACATCACCAATCTCCTGATATATGGCCAGAGCTTGCTGAAATGTCTCCAAGGCTGTGTCATACTCCTGCAAATCATATTCTGCCAGACCAAGCCCATGAAGGCAGTTTGCATGGGATAGAAGATTATCCTGGAGAGTTAGCAAGGCCAATGCCTGGGAATATGACTGTTTGGCATCCTGATACTGGTGAAACTGATGGTGCAGGTCTCCAAGTCTCCTCCAGGTCCCTGCTTGACCCCTGATATTGTCTTCCTGGACATGCAGTTCCAAGGCCTGGTCCAATATGGCCTTCACCTGACTGTGATTGACCTCAGGTAATTGGAGATAAAGGTCAGCAAGACCTTTTAATGCATTTGCTTGTTGATCCTGGGCCCTAGCAAGTTTGAACTGCTCCACAGCTGCCAGATATTTCTTCTCTGCCTGGTCATGTTGATTGGTAAAGTAAGATAAATTTGCCCATTGATAAAGGCACATCCCATGAAGAACAGGATCCAGAGCTTCTGCATGTAGAGCTGCCAAAGCAATGAGGGAGTCATCATGGATGTCACAGAAGCTACAGAATGATGTGAATGTGATGATGGCATCAATGACAGGAATGTTGTTGGAAGATTCTTGCAAGAATGCCTGCAGAAGCACCCTGAGATTCCCAATCTCTGGGATGTTCTGTTTCTGGACCTCTGGTGATTCTCTCCTCTGACCTTCTTTGGCAAGGGATAAGTAATAAGATTTCATAGCCTGAGCATTGGCAGGAGATGGCTGGTGTCTGGCCTGAACAAAGTGGCGAATGGGGGATAATATGCATACCCTGCCATTCTCAGAGCTGTACGCAAGGGCTTTGAGTTTGAGAACACGGATGGCATCCTGCATGTTGGGTAGATCCTCGAAAGCCCTCTGGAATTCGTTGAGCCTAGACATCTGCATGCCATCAGGGAGCTTGCTCAGAATTGCGAGCATCTGAAGTGCATTGGGATTCTTCTTCATCTGAGGGCTATCGATAGACAAGGAGATGGAGATGGAGATATTGGAGAGTCGGTGATCATCCTCCATCAGTGATCGAAGTAGGGACGTGCGCTGGTCTCTCCAACTCTGCAGAAGGGCATCGGTGCTTTCATCAGCAGGCTCTGCAAGATGGGCTAGCAGTGTGACAGCCAGAGGAACACAGTCGACGGCCTTGAGTAGTTCCTCAACATAAGTGTCAGATGACTTCCCAGAGATGGCGACGAAAGTATCAATGGCAGCCTCGGGCGTGATGGGTCCGATAGGGTCGAGGAATGGCTGAGTCCATCGCGTACCAGCAGGCCGTTGGGTTCCGCGAAGAGTAACGATGACAGCGACAGTGTCTAGAGAGGTAATATGCTCGAGCATAGCCTCTACTTGACGAGTCTGGGCCTCCCACGGTGTCTCAAAGTTGTCGAGACAGATGACACAACGATTGGCTTGGAGGAAACATAAAAGAGCCTGGAGCAAGGGCCCTGTACCGGTTGTCGAGAGACCAACAGACCTAGCTAGCTCGAGGACGACAGCCTCGGCAGTCTCAGCCGCGTCACATGCAACAAAGTAGCGGCAAATGCCAAACTGGGCGACTACTGCGGGATGATGGAGAACTGCCCGTGCAATGGTGGTCTTGCCAATGCCACCTGAGCCTAAGACAACGACGCGGGCGGGGGCACGTTGCAGAACCGAGTTCACGATGTGCTCGACCTCTACGTCGCGACCATGAAATATCTGGGGCTTTGATGGAAGGACGAATGGGCCTTGCTGCGTGCTAGATAATGTATCCGTTTAGGGTCATAACGTGGAGGATGACAGAAAAATGGAGACGAACATTGGCTCCAAAGATGCCGGTGGGTTTTGCTATCATGTGGTAAGTTTGATTTAAGCGACACTGCAGGTAGATTTGGACACACATGGATTTGCGCATCCTGTTGCATCTGCGTAACTTTGATGTGAGTTGCAATATTGAGCTTTGTCTATAGAACAATGTAAGAGACTCGACTCGATAGACGCGACCGGAGACGTACATTCAAGATCTCCAAAGCCTGCCTCATTTTCTCACCACACCCTACGACATCCTGCTTCAACTGGTGGCGGAGGACCGCATTGAAGAACTTGTCGCTCTTTTTGCTACCCTTGCAGCGCTGAAGAACACCAAGGACAGCCTTCAGTTCACTACGTGCGAATACAATGTTAATACACGACGTATGCCACCAAATCTTCCATGCTCACTTTTCAAGTTCTCTGAGGTACTGTTTCAGATCGTTTGGGAGCTCGATCTGTTGCCCCTCGTCCCCAGCATGCTTAGTACAAAATGATTCGATGACCTCCTTGATCCTAGCGACGTAGGACCAGACTTTGTTCCATTCGTTCTTGAAATCCTTGACCTCCTGCTCCATCATAAGCACGTGAAGAGACCATCTGTATCAGCAGTGCGACTCACGGCCCTGATGCCCAAAATCTCGGTGATCAATCCCCCGACAGTCTCAAGGAAAGGCACATTATGCGTCAATTTACTGATATCCCCCAACAATGCTGCTGCTGCATCTAAGCCTTTGGTGGACTCGTCCTTGGCCCCGTTTTCGACTGTACATCAACTACGATCAGCGCTGTCGCAAGCGACATACAATCGTACGCACCATCAGAGCCATCGCTGACCGATCGCTGACCGACATCGGGCGAGGGCAAATGCGAGCTAGAGCCACGTCCTTTGAAAAGTCTGTTCATGATATTGATTTGTGGTTTGAACTACGTGTGTGTTCTATCACTCTGGTTGCGATGGAGAGAGGAAGAAGTGGCTGGTGCCTCCAGGCGGCCAAGACAGCGCTTTGCGGTATCTACAGGCGCTCATCAGTTTACGATTCAACATTGCGCGCTTACTATCGAATAATGATAGGAACCACGGGATTAAATGTTCCCTCGATTACAAAGTGTTGTTGACTATGGATGTATCTACAATGTAGCAGTACAAATAAAAGTGTATTGGTCGACTTCAAAGTATTCATAACATGACAAACAGCAGTCGGCATCAACATTTGATCAATCGATCCCTTGCGACACGCGCCATGGTGATGCAACGTTAACGAGGTTGTCAGGTTCTAGCTCTTATCTGCAGCATCGAGAGCGTGATCTACTGGAGATTCTGGACACATACTTGAGAGAGGATTTCGGAGAACCATGCATGCCCGAAGAAGTCCCACTCCACCTGCTTGAAGTAGTGACCTTCCAGGCTAGTGTTCGTTGACAAGAATACATTTCAACGAAGCTCTGGCGCAGCGTCAGTAATGGTGCCAAATCATCCAGACAAGGAGGCTCACCTTGAATGAGAACGGAGTCGTCCAGAGGTAGCCCCAACCCAAATCCTTGGCTGAGGGTTCCGACAGGGACAACAAGCGCAGCGGAGAATGATGCAGAGGATGTTTTCCCACACGGTGAGCAATCTGCAATGGTCAGGAAGAGAGCAGACGGACGGGCACGCTTTTGCCATTGCCGCCGTATCCTTGTCCAAAGGATAACTGAGTTGATGCAACTTCAGATATGCCAGGACGGCAGAGGCAGATAATGCGTCGAAGGCCTGCTACTGGGAATTTCGAAGACAACGCAACGCAAAACAAACCTCTTGAGAGCCAGAAAGCACTACTAAATGCCAACCAGCAACTCGCGTTTGGCAGACACAGTACGAAACGAGAGGGAACTAGGGTATGCAGCTGTACGGACATTAACGCCAGGTAAGATTTCCAAGATGGCAGTACTTCAGCGCGGAACGTCTGTATCTGTCAAGAAGGTCGTCGGCAGAGTCTTTGAAATATAAGGCGGAGTTGAAATGGGCGGTGTCTTTGGGGTACGCATCAGTTTGCGCGCGAGGAAGGAGAAAGTGATTGTGAGGCGGGGCAGTTGCACTGTAATACTGTGCTGACAGAGCTCAGACCCATCCATGTCACGGAGATGAGACTGAAAACGCCAGCTACGCGCATCTCGCTCGGCGCCGAACATCTACCCCGATTCCTTGGACAACTCCATCACATCGTTCAACTTCTAGTTGCACGAGTGCGTGGAACCCTCTCTCTAACAGCCCCACAGTGTCTACTTCCGCACTTTGTGTCGTGACCGATGACAGTGTTAGGGTTTAACGTACGTGAGTAGTCAAACACCTATAAACCAGATTCAATGAACTCCAAGGCGAACATGAGAGGAACATGAATGTGATTGGAGTGACAACAAAGATACTGATAAACAAAAGAGGTCAAGATAGACCTCAATGATGTATAGTAAGTGTTCTTTATGACAGTGGCTATGGATGACTAGTGAAACAGATAAGCATACTTCTCAAGGGGTTGCACCCTCTGAGTGACTCCACTGCAGTGTGCAAGTGGAGTGGAACAGAAGAAAAAGAAGCAGACACTGGTATGTATTCTGAATCCTGACAGACGAGATGTAGGTATATTTGTGATGTAGCCACTAAGTGTGTGAGGGATTATGCAGGGAATGTGAGGTTAAGGTTAAGCTAAGTGAGGTGGACCAGAGCATGGGGTGCTCACTGGCCCCAACAAATATGTTGGCCTGTGGGAGAGATTAAGATGAGCTGTGATCCTGAGAGGGTAGGAGTATGATGACACAGAAAACAAGGCTTGAGGACCCCCAGGTAAGGAGGTTAAAGAACAGGGGGAATTATGTAGTGTGTGAAGGCTTTCAGGACAACCAAGACAACTTACATGTACAGAGCCATGACTTGGGCATGATTTGTGAGTGTACATGGTAAACATCTTGTTGGCCCAGTGTGTCAGAATGTACTTATTTTTCTCTTCATTTTATGATTTCTTTTACTCTTATCACTCAAGATCTACTAGAGATATCTTATCTCATCTTATCAGATCATCAGTAGATCTTATCGCGATTATCTATGACTCATCTCCTTTCAGTCATCAGGCCACTTACTGTACAGATATGACTACATTTCCCACAGATGCTTACTGATGCAGTGCAATGCTGCACATTGCTTACTGATACTTCTCACAGATGCTGCACATCTCACTTACATACACCTGCCCTACAGTGACAGCACATGGTCTGTGTGCTGATCCCTGTAGTATATATATGAGCCTCTTGTAGTAGATAGTTCTTTAGCTTTATACATCTGAGATATCTGCTATACAGTGTGACTCATCTTAAGAAGTATTGTCTCACACCCTCATCCCCTTTCCTCCTCTTACATTTGTGACCTCACTGTTCAGCATGTGCCTCACACAGTGGTCCTTCATTACATCAAAGAAAGCAGTTCCAGGAGGTGTTCAAGTCTCTTGTATTCTATGCCATCTATATCCTGTTGGAGTTTACAGTGACATGCTACAGTGAACATGTGATAATGCAACAGCACATTTATGGTGCAAATGTGCAAATAGCATGATGTGCCACACAGACCTATTGTGGGACTCAGGGATGATATGGATGGACCCTTTACTTACAGAAAAGTATCTCCACATAGTTTTCTTTTCCCTCAGTCTTCTATGAGGGGACTGAGGTCAGTACTCACTTACTACACTGTTTGTTCTCTATGTTTTCTCACTATTTCTCCCTGTAGAATACATTCCTTCATTCTACAGGTACAGTACTATAATGGCTACTCCTCAGTCTTCTACAAAGAGACTGAGAATTGTTCATTTTATCCATCTTAGGATGCTGTGCATATGGATATAGCCTACTTGTTGCTCTTTTGTTGTGTTAATAGGTATGGCAGTGGGATGAGAGGGAAATCTACAATCATGACCACAGCAAAGTCTGAGGGGTACAAGCTGTAAGATCCTCTATACACCAGGTAATGAAGGGTATGTTGATTTTTACTTAGCTTGAGATGCTGAACACACACTTACATGTTGAGTACATCTCTCTTCTTACTTAATCTTATCTCATCTGTTACCAGTTACTTGCTGTACTGGTAAGCACTCCATTTGGATTGATTTATTTCATGTCTATTGTACCACTTTCACATCATATAACTTCTTTTTTCCTTTCTTTATGGTTTGGGCTCCTCTTCAACTTTACTTCACCCTCACTATATATACTCCACTCTGTTGTTGTACCACCTCAGCACTCTAGCAGCTTGCTGAGGTGAGTACTCTTGCACATACTCTTCTTCCCTTGTCTGACAGCTACCTTCTTGTGCAGTCTCTCTCTATCTTGCATACTCCTACCTGTATACATTCTCTATCTTTCTACTCAGATGTGGTCTCCTGGACCCATAATGTCACTCTGTCAGACATTGGCCATACTGGCTGCCCTCTCACATTTAGGCCTAGAAGCCTATCTATTTTACATCATGATCTTCACTCTGCTTGCTGCATTGCCCATTTATCATCAGGGTGTTGGAGAAAAGTGCAATGCTAGGGAAATGTGATGTGATTGGGGTGAGAGGAAGAGAGGATGCCAAACAAAACACAAGACTGGGATACAATGCAGTAAATGTAACAATAATACAAATATGATGCAACACAGAATAACACAATTAAGGATGCAATGCAACTGTAAGTGTGACACTGGTGCAATGAACATGACTTTTGAGGAATGCAAGCTTTCTTGACTTTGAGATGTGGAAGAGGGAGAGTGAAGAAGGCTTTTTCTGCTCGAGACTCAGATGAGAGAGGAGGGACAAATCTAGGGGGGGGAATCTATTCATTTCTGGTGGGCAATGGGCTGGGCTGTATAAATACAAGTCTAGCTCCAAGACTAGAGCACAACAAAACCCAACAGAAATTTTACAAACATACAGTTGATCATAAAAACAAATTGGAATGAAATGCAATCCAGAAATAGATGTGACTGCTAAGAGTGGCCTATTGGATGGTTGTAGGGATTTGTTGATTGAGTACTCCTGGTAATGTGATAGTTGATATAGATGTTCCTGATGATGATGAAAAGAGGGATCAATGAGATAGTGATGAGAATGATAGCTCTGATGACTATACAAGGATCCAGGGTGATGAGTATAGAATGTCTTAGTAACACTTAGTGGCTTGGAGATCTTAGACTTAGCTCTTAGGGTTTATGAAATGAGTTGAAAGTGAGCTTAGATCAAGTGCAGTATAGGAGAATCCTTAGATGTGAAGTTGATAAGATTGGGGTTTAAGACCACCAGGCTTGCCACTACTTATACAGGTGAGATGTCCTAAAGATAGTACAAGTAGTTAAGGTTCACAGATCAACAATGATTGCACAGCAATCAATGAGATCATGTGACCAAATTGCATCCATAGTAAACTACAAGTAAGTAGCCACAAGTTCAAGTGAAACAAGAGATAAACAAAGATAAACAAAAAGACAAGATAGGGCAAGTCCTTGCTAATTGTATAGTGATAGTCCTTAGCAAGTGAATGATAAAATAAATAAATAAAGAAGAAAATAAAAGATAAGATGCATTATGTTATGAGGCACTTGCTTTGGCACCTCGTAATGCGTTTCTTTTTTCTTTTTCTTTTCTACTTACTAGTAAAGTGTAGTATTATTACTACAAGTGTGAGCTTAGCTCCACTTTACTTAGTAAGGACTCTCTTTTCTCTTTTCTCTTTTATAGTACTTAAGTATTTACATACTTGAGTGTGAGCATAGCTCCTAGTACTATATTAAGACTTATCTTTTTCTCTTTTTTCTTTCTTTATTTATTATAACATTTACTTGCTAAGGACTATTACTATACAATTAGCAAGGACTCTCTCTTCTCGCCTTTATTTACCTTTGTTTATCTCTAGTTCATTTCGCGCTTGTGGCTGAGCCACTTATATCACATGGACGTGTACTTACTGCGCTTTACTGTGCACAATCGTTTACTTACTGCGCATTACTGCGTAACTTTACTATACTTAGATCGCTAGTCTTGTATAAATAGTTGACAAACTGGCGGTCTTAAACCCCAGTCTTGTCAACTTCGCAATCTAGGGAATCTTCCTTATACTGCGCTTGATCTAAGCTCATTAATCACTTGCTTCACTCTCTCAGAACTAAGTCTAAGAACTCTAAAGTCACTAAAACGTCACTAGACATCTTACACTCGTCACTCTGGATCTTCATATCATTATTGGTGGAATTATCCTCATAACCATATCGTTAACCCCATTCTTCATCATCATCAGGAACCTCTATTACGTTCATCAAGCCAATATCCAAACCTTGGTTACCAGGAGTAACATTCTAGACCTTCCCTAAGACCATCCAATAGGCTGCTCTTAGCACATTATAGTACTTGGAGTAAAACTCACAACTCAGTATGTAAATACTGTAGAGAGAAAAGGAAAATAAGACCATTACAAGGTGCCAAAGCAAGTGCCTTGTAACATTACCCCCTCTTCATGTGATGCATTGCCTGCAATGCTTAGGTGGGTCCCCTGACCTGTCACCTTCCTCCTCAGCCCCCAATGTGGCTGTCCTGAACTGGCCAGGGAAGGTTGTCCCAGGTTGGTGTGAAGCTGTTGGGCATTCCCTGTTGAAGAACCAGGGGCATTTGGGGGCAATGTCTGGGTGCACTTCATGGTGCCAGGCCCAGTAGTAGGCCTCTTTGTGGGCCACAGCAAGTGCATGCTAGGATACATTGTACCTCTGTTGGAGGTACATTCCCAGGCCAGCTGGGTGGTGTTGAGGTGGGGATGGGTGTAGGGGGTGCAGCAGCAGTGGGGGTTGGGGCATTGTGATGGCCATGCTGGCTGCATTTGAAGCAGGTCCCTCTAGTGGGGCCTGGTGATGGGGAGGGGGTGGGAGAGGTGAAGGCCTTGGCAGTGGGGTTGGGGGTGGGCCACCTGCCTGAGTTGGGGATTCCCCATGATGCTGTAGGGAAGGTGGGGATGCTCTCCAGGCCTGGGAGAGGTGGGGGTGCTGGTGATTCTTGCCTTGAGGGGAGGTGGGCCAAGCATTGGGCTATCCAGGAGATGACCTGGGAGGGTGGGCAATACTGGAGATAAGTCTGGCTTGTACGGGGAGGAGAGTGTCTCCTGGGGGTTGGGGTAGGGAGTGGGCAGTCATGGCCAGGGGGTGACACCTCTGGGGGTGGGCCAGGGGAGGGGGAGTCCCATTGGAAGGGGACTGGGTGGTGGTGGGGCAGGAGGAGAGAGCCAGAGCTTGATGAGGGTGTTGGTGGCATCCTCCTCTGTGAAGGGGAGGGGGGAATTGCAAAAGGGAGGAAGAGGAGAGAGGAGAAGAGAGAAGGATGACAGGGGAGTGGAGGGTGTGGGTGGGGATAATGGTGGGAGGGACAACATGAGGGGGTGGTTGGTGGAGGCAGTGAAGATGTTGAGGGCATGGGTGAGGAGGGGGAGTAGCAGTTCATGTCATTTTTGAGAGTGAGGTGATGTCTTTAAGTATGGGTGAGGGGTGTGATCAGGTGATTTCTGAATGTGAATAGGTTAATTCCCAGGCTACCAGTGGTCTAGGTGCACCTGACCTTTGTTTGTGGAAGTCATTGATTGCTTGCTGTGCATGCTTCAAGTGTCCTGTTGGTTCCCATGTGTTGTCCAATTCTTGATATCCCTTCCATTTGACATAATAATAGAGTTGTCCATCATTCTGTACCTTTGAGCCAATAATTGTTTCCATGTCAATCTCCATTTTGCCCTTGACTATCTCTGGGGGTGGTTTTGTGTAATTGGGGCCATGTTTGGGTGTTTCCTTGAATGGTGTGAGAAGAGCTACATGAAATACAGAGTGAATCTTCCATTTCAGTAGTAGTTTAAGCCAATAAGTGACAGGTCCGAGGACTTCTTTGATTGGGAAAGGTCCAAACCATTTTGGAGCTAGTTTCTTTTTTGGGTATCAGAGTTTGAGGTTCTTTCCATCTAACCATACTTGATTGCCTTCTTTGTATGTGATGAATGTTGTTCTGTGCTTATTGTGGGACTCTTTGGTTATGTGATTGGTAAGTTTCTGACTTGCTGTTACTTCTTCACATATTTAGTTTCTGTGTTGAAGTCAATTTTCTGCTTCTGGTGCACGTGTGATGATAGTTTTAATTGTGAATCGGAATTTGTATCCCATAAGGATTTCAAAGGGGGATTTTCTTGTAGTGGAGTGTACTTGATTGCTGTGTGAGAATTCTGCAAAGGGTAGTAGTTCAAGTCAATTTGCTGGAGATTGATCTCCAAGGGATTGGAGATATTGTTCTATTTCTTGGTTTACACATTCAGTTTCACCATCTGATTGTGGGTGATAAGCAGTGGACATTGCCAATGTGATTGCTAATGCTTTCCAGATTTCTTGAGTGACTTTGGAAGCAAATTGGGGTCCTCTATTGGAGATGATTTTCTCTGGAAGTCCAAAGCATTTCCATGCATGGTTTAGGAATAGTTGTGCAGTTTCCAAGGTGGTGATGGTCTTCTTGCATGGTGTGATAATGATGGCCTTTGAAAATTTGTTGACTATGACATTGATTGAATCATATCTGTTTACTTCTGGAAGATCAGTTATTGTCAGGATGTACTTATTTTTCCTTTCATTTTATGATTTCTTTTACTCTTCTCACATAAGATCTACTAGGGATATCTTATCTCATCTTATCAGATCAATAGTAGATCTTATCATGATTATCTATGACACATTATCATTTAGTCATTGGACCACTTACTATACATTTATGACTACAATTCTCACAGTCACTCATTGATGCTATGCAATGCTGCGCATTGCTTACTGATACTTCTCACAGATGCTGTGCATCTTACTTACATATGCCTGCCCTATGGTGACAGCACATGGTCTGTGCACCAATCCCTTTAGTATATATAGGAGACTGGAGACTTCTGTTGTACATATTTCTTTAGCTTTATACATCTGGGATATCTGCCTATCAGTGTGACATCATCCTAAGTGTATTGTCTCTATCCTCCTTCCTCTCCTCCTCTTACAGTTGTGGCTTTGCTGATTAGCATGTGCCTCACAGTTATGAAGTTGGTAGTGATAAACTAACTTAACTTTTTAAGCAAACATGTTGAAATTTTGGTATGTTGCCAAGGTTCCTTTGGTGTTTCAGTGGGTATTAATGGAGCTTTGGTGGGGTGTGTGATATACTTGGTTGATTGACACATTGCACATCCTTCTGCATATGCTATGATGAATAAGGACATTCCTGGCCACCAATAATCCCATTGAATAAGTTCATATGTCTTCCATCTACCTGGATGTCCAGCTGGTGTTTGTTACGAGGCACTTGCTTTGGCACCTCATAACGTGTTTGGTTATTTTTCTTTTCTTTTCTTTACTTACAAGTAAAGTGTAGTATTATTACTACAAGTGTGAGCTTAGCTCCACTTTACTTAGTAAGGACTTATCATTTTCTTTCTCTTCTATAGTACTTAAGTATTTACATACTTAAGTGTGAGCATAGCTCCAAGTACTATATTAGACTTATCTTTTCTCTTTTCTCTTTCTTTTATTTTAACATTTACTTGCTAAGGACTACTACTATACAATTAGCAAGGACTCGTTTATCTCGTCTCTATTTACCTTTGTTTACACCTAGTTCATTATGTGCTTGTGGCTGAGCCACTTATATCACATGGACACGTACTTACTGCGCTTTACTGCACATTTTCGTTTACTTACTGCGCCTTACTGCGCAACTTCACTATACTTAGATCGCTAGTCTTGTATAAATAGTTGACAAACTGGCGGTCTTAAACCCCAGTCTTGTCAACTTCGCAATCTAGGGATTTCTCCTTATAACTGCGCTTGACTTAAGCTTGCTATAACCCCACTCTCTAAGAACTAAGTCTAAGAACTCTAAAAGCAATCACTAAGACTTCTTACGCTAAGTCGATCTGGATCCCCATATCATTATTGGTGGAATCATCCTCGTAACCATATTGCTAATCCCACTCTTCATCGTCATCCGAAATCTCTATTACGTTCATCAAGCCAATATCCAAACCCTTGTTACCAGGAGCACTATTATAGACCTTCCCTAAGACCGTCCAATAGGCCGCTCTTAGCAGTGTTGAATTGTAATGGATATGTACTACTTCCTTTCAAAGTTCCTTGTTGTCTGGAATATAGATCTTTCCATGGAATAGAAGTAGTTCATCTTCATAATTCCATTCTTGAATTCCCTGTGTTAATTTCCAAGGTCTGAGGTTCTTTATCTTCTGGAATGTTTCTTGTGAAAGTGTATCAGTTTTGAGTTGTTCAGTAATTTGCTGTCTGATTGTTTTCAATCTTGTGGGTGTCAGGTATCTTCCACTGGCATTTATGCAGAATAGTTTTGGATTTAACACTGTAATGTTGGAATTATCTGAAATTACCCCCTCTTCATGGTCTGGCCTCCTGGTCAGATGATTGGCCTTATTGAGGGTACCAGGGTGGTGTAGAATTGAAAAGTAGAAGTATGATTAGAAGAGGCTCCATTGAGCCTGACAACAGTTAAGCTGTTTTGCTATAGCAAAATATTGAAGGTTTTTGTGATTGGACCATGTTTTGATTGGATGGGTGTTTCTGCTAAGAGTGGCCTATTGGACAGTCTTAGGGAAGGTTTGCAATAACTATACCCCTGGTAACAAGGTAGTTGTTGTGTGCTTGATACATATAGTAAATGTTCCTGATGATAATGAAGAGAGGGATCAACAAGATAGTGATGAAGATGATACTGCTGATGACTAAATGAGGATCCAGTGTGACAATTTTAGGATGTCTTAGTGACACTTAGTGACTTAGAGATCTTAGACTTAGTTCTTATGGTATTGAAGCAAGAAGAAAGCAAGCTTAGATCAAGCACAGTATAGGAGAATCCCTAGATTGCAAAGTTGACAAGACTGGGGTTTAAGACCATCAGGCTTTCAACTACTTATACTAGAGATGAGTCCTAAAGATAGTACAAAACAATAATGTTTACTGATCAACAATGATTGCACAGCAATCAATGAGATCATGTGACTAGAGACACATCCATAGTAAACCACAAGTAAGTAGCCACAAGTGTGAGTGAAATGAGAGATAAACAAAGACAAATAAATATGAAATGAAATGAGTCCTTGCTAATTGTACAGTAATAGTCCTTAGCAAGTAAAATGTTATCATAAATAAATAAAGGAAGAGATAAAGAAGCTTCATAGTACTTGGAGTAAAACTCACAGTGCAGTATGTAAATACTGTAGTACTATAAAGGAAAGAGATAGAGTCCTTACTATAAGTTGGAGCTAAGCTCACAGCTGTCATTAATACTACACTTATAGTAAGTAAGATAAGAAAAAGGAAAAGAAAGGGGGAAAGGAAACTGTCATGAGGTGCCAAAGCAAGTGCTTCATAACAGACATATGGTTTCCAACCACCTTGTCATACAGTGACTTCCAAAATTGATTCAATGTTTTGCAATTTCTCATTGTTTGCTGATTAACTCAGGAACCAGAATGAATAAGACCAAAGTGTAAGTTGATGTCTGAAACTAGAACATCAGGGCTATACATTGGAAAATGAATTACATAATTTGGAACAGTATCCATGGAGATACAGACAGTTCAATCTAGAATGTCATTGAATCAATTTTGTAACTGGTTGTCAGAACTGTCAAAGTCTGACAGATGGTTGCTATAGAGATTGAATCTTAGCAACCACTTCAACTGAAGTTATTTAAGCACTGCCAACACACTCAATGCTTTCCAATTCTCCCATGTGCTCTATCTCCTCTGCTCAGAAGGAAAACATCATTGCTCTAGCCAGCAATGGTCAATCCACTTGTGAAATTGCTTTTTCTCTGGGTGTTAGCCAGCCTACAGTTGCCAGGGTCCTCCAAAACCTCCTTCCCAACTGTCAGTCACCTCATTCTGGTCATCCTTCCAAGCTCTCTGCCACCTCTAAATGTGCTATCATTACACAAATCACCACAGGAAAGGTTGCCAATGCTGTCCAGGCCACAAAGCACATCAATTTTATCATCCCCAACCCTGTCTTCTCACAAAATGTGCACCAAGTTCTTAAATGATATTCATTGAAGGCTGTAACAAAGAAGAAAAGGCCACTACTCTCTGCAGTACATTGCAAGAAATGCTTAGCCTTTGCTTTGAAGTACCAAAACTGGACTGTAGAGGACTGGAAGAGGATTAATTGGTCAGATGAGACCAAAATCGACAGAATTGGGTCAGATAGAAAGCAGTGGGTTTGGAAGCAGGTTGGCCAGGGGCTGATTGATCATGAGGTGCAGGGCACAGTGAAGTTTGGAGGTGGAAACATCATGGTATGGGGCTATATGGGTTGGGAGGGAGTTGGAAGACTTGCAGAAGTTGAGGGGAAGATGAATGCAGATCAGTATGTGGGTATTTTGGAGGACAACCTACTGCCCAGCCTGGAGGAATCAGGGTTTTCCACCAAGGATGTCATTTTTAAACAGGATCATGACCCCAAGCACACCTCCAAAAAGGCCACCAAATGGTTTCAAGACAATGATATCAATGTTCTGGACTGGGCTCCACAGTCTCCAGACATAAACCCCATTGAACATCTGTGGCAACATATCAAATGACAGCTGGGGGAGTGTTCAACAATGCCTAAAGGAGTTTGGGAGATTTGGGAGAGAGTGGCAGAGGTGTGGAATAAAATTCCACCAGAGGTGTGTCAGAACTTGATTGAAAGTATGCCTGGAAGACTTGAAGCAGTAATTAAGGCCAAGGGAGGTTGTACAAAGTATTAGAATTCCTAGTTTCTGGCTTTTTGACAGGTAGTTACAAATTGATTCAATGATACCCTAGATTAAGTTGTTTATATCTCCATAGATACAGATCCAAATTATGTAATTATTTTTAAAATGTATAGCCCTGATGTTCTAGTTTTAGGCATCAACTTAGACTTTGGTCTTATTTGTTCTGGTCCCTGAATTAATCGGCAAACAATGAGAGATGGCAAAACATTGAATCAATTATGGAAGTCACTGTATTTCTCTGACTCTCTGTCTTTGGCATGAATGGCATGGGCATCTGTCTGATGGTGTCATCCCTTGCATTCAGCCCTCACAGCTCTCTGGCTTTTTGCCACCATCTCCTGACACTTCCTCACCTCCCTGTACAGGCTGCCTCTTGGGGCAGTTTCTGTGTCCCTCCTTCTGTCTTTCTCACTTATGCACCACTGAAGTGCTTGGCTTGGTTCACTCAGACCTCATTGGGCCTGTTGGTGCTGTGGCCATCAGTTCTGGTGCCCTCTACTTTGCCATTTTCCCTGATGACCACTCCAGTTTCAGTATGGTCTATCTCTTGTGTTGGAAGGACCAGCTGTTCCAGGCCCTTGACCACTACCTTGTGCATGTCCATATGCTTCATGGGCACTGGCCTGCATCCCTTTGCTCTGATCATGGGGGGGAGTACATTAACAGTATGGTCAGCAATCTCCTTCTCAGCCAAGGCATAGACCACCAGCAGATGGTGCCCTACTTGCCTCAACAAAATAGCCATGTGGAGCAATGGAACAGATCCATTTTGGATCATATCCTATCACTCCTACACCAAGCTGGCCTCTCATTGGGTTTCTGGGAGTTGGTGGTAGATGCTGCAGTACACACATACAACCTTTCCCCAATGTGGTGACTGGACTGGCAGACCCCCACTGTGATATGGTCTCCTGCTCCATCTCTGCTGGATGTCTCACATCTCTGCATCTTTGGCTGTTTTGCATGGGTCAAAACTCCCAATCATCAGTGTGGCAAGTTGGATCCAAAAGTGCACCCACTCACCTTCATGGGTTGTGAGTCTGGGACCAAGGGATAGTTGTTCTTGGACAAAATTGTGCACCATGCTAAGAGCAGCTTATTGGACAGTCTTAGGGAAGGTCTGATACAATAATACCCCTGGTAACAAGGTAATTGATACATTCTTGATAAATGTAGTAACCATTCCTGATGATGATGAAGAGAGGGATCAATGAGATAGTGATGAGGATGATACCACCAATAACTAATTGAGGATCCAGGACGATGAGTTTAGGATGTCTTAGCAATGCTTAGAGATCTTAGACTTAGTTCTTAGAGTGAAGTGAGATGATAATGAGCTTAAATCAAGTGCAGTATAGGGAAATCCCTAGATTGCAAAGTTGACAAGACTGGGGTTTAAGACCACCAGTCTTTCAACTACTTATACAAAATCAGAGACCTAAGTATAGTAAAGTTCATCAATCAATGATGAGTGTGCAGTAGTGTGCAGTAATGTGCAGTAATGCACAGTAAGTTGTGTCTGTTGTATAAGTAATGTGACTCAGCCACAAGCATGAAATGAACCATAGGTAAACAAGGATAAACAAAGATGAGAAAGATGAGTCCTTGCTAATTGTATAGTGATAGTAATTAGCAAGTAAATGTTATAATAAATAAAGAAAGATAAAAGAGACAAATAAGTCTTTACAGTACTTGGAGCTAAGCTCACACTTGTAGTAATTACCACTATGCTTTACTAGTAAGCAAGATAAAGAAATGAAAAGAAATGAAAAGAAAAGAAAAGAAAAGAAAAGAAAAGAAAAGAAAAACCATTGCAAGGTGCCAAAGCAAGTGCCTCATAACACACCACACCATGACACGTTGATGAGCATCACATGCATGTAATGTCGGAAAACGACCATCAGCGACATCAGGTGAACACAGCAACATTAATGCGCCACACATGAAAATCATCCACAGTCACTATAATCACGCATTCACGCAGGTGTCAGAAAACAATACCGGGTCGGCCGATGAGGGATAGGATGAATAGGCCGAGGCATGGTCTAGACCCACCAAAGTAACCATGGAGGTACAAGTCATGAAGTCAGCATTTGGTGCGATCAGCACTATTCCTCTTTTGCTCATTCGCTATAGTATGATACTTTATTTGCTTGCATACAGACTCCACTTCATTTCAAATATCCCTATGATCGACCCTACACTGTAAATTTTCTGTTGTGTTTTGTTGTGCTCCAGTCTTGGAGCTAGGCTTGTATTTAGATAGCACATTGTCTGTCGAAATGACCAGATTCCCCCTGCCCTCGATTTGACTTCTTCTCCCATCTGAGTTGATAATCAAAAGTGAGTATCAACCTTCCCTCTGCATGTCTTATTATCAAGAAAAGTCCACGTTCCCCTGTAAGTCACGTTTATCATTGCATTGCATAGCATTCTCCATTGCGTTCCCCATTGCATTGTGCTGCGTTGCATTCTCTACTGTGTTGTGTTTTGTTTCCACTACATTGGATTCTCTATCGTGCTCTCTATTGCGTCATTTTACATCCATCTTATCGTGTCATATCACCGGTTTATTACCCGAGTCATGTTCCTCTAGTAGCTCTAGTCGAATCGCACTATTGCCCTTTATCGCCCTTAACTTCTAATCCTCTCTACTTTGGTGTCTAGAGAACTTTATGGCTCACACCCTCCAGCAATTGCTGTGGTTGTGGTTACTTTTCCCCTTCAGCCCGGCACAGCACATATCAATGTCATGATGCTGTCTTCCAGAGGATATCTTTCCTACCCTGAATGTGGTTGTTGCCCTGACTGTCCTTGACCTCTTTCTGCCTGCACTGCCCACACCTCTGCTGCCCAACTCTGACAATGACAACAGGTTGTCTGACTCTGATGGTGATGGTGATGATGGTGGTTTTAGTGATACTATTGGTGTTGTGGCCCTTCCAGTCAATAACTGCCCTGGCCCTACTACACTGCATCCTTTGGTCACAGTTGTTGGGAATTCCCTGACAGTTGCCCTCACTCTCCTCTCCAGATGCCCATTGATCTGCCTACACCCTCATGCCTCCTCACACACCTGTCCCTGCTGTCATGCCTCCTTGCATGTGTGCACAGTGCACTACCCATCTGAACCAGGATGCCCCACCCCCCAGTTGGCATCATCCTTCACAACTGTCTCCTGCTTGTCAGCAAACTCACATGTGTCTTGTTGATGATGGTGTACCTGTTGTTCATCAGTCACAGCATCTCACCTGTCATCCTGACCATTTTGTGACAGTGCCTATGGTCCCCAGGAATTCATTGACATACTCAGTGAAGGGGGGATTGGTGACAGTGATAATGACAATGACATCTTTGCCACACTGCAAGCTAGACCTTCAATCTCTGCCATTCTTTCCCCACACCATTTTGCATGACCCACTCACACTGAAGCAAGCTCTGTCTGGCATGGATGTGGATTCCTGGTGGTCTGCTCATGATGAAGAACTTGCCTCCTTATGGGATCTCCACACCTGGGAGCTCATCAGCCTCCCTCCAGGCCATAACCTGGCAGGAAACAACTGGGTATTTAAACAGAAGGCAGATGGTTGATATCAGGCAAGACTTGTTGCAAAATGGTATACACAGGTCTATGGTGTCAATTACACTGAAACCTTCTCACCAGTTGCACACTTTGAATCTCTTTGTGCCCTCCTAGCCATTACCACTCTTGAAGATTGGGATGTCCACTCCATGGATGTCAAATACACCATCATCAATGGGGATCTAGATGAGGAAATATACATGGATCAGCCCCATGGCTTCATCATTCCTGGAACAGAAGGGAAGGTGTGTCAGATCTCTAAGGCAATTTATGCATTGAAGCAGGCATCTTGGCAATGGCACCACAAAATGCATGGCTCTCTTCTTGACCTCTCCTTCACCTGCACACTTTCTGACTCAGGGATATATGTCTCCACTCCACCTCTTCCTCAAAGCCCCTCATCATTGTCCTGTATGTCAATGACATCAAGGTTCCCTTGAAGAGGTAGAGGAATGCAAAGCAGTGCTAAAGTCCATCTTTCAGGTGGTTGACCTGGGAGAAATCAAGTCATATCTCAGCCTTCACATCACAAGGGATTGTTCCAGATGCACCTTGGACATAGATCAAGAAGTGTACATTGGTGACATGCTTGACCAGTTTCAGCTGGATGACTGCAACCCAACCACTATGCCACTGCCCCCTGGCATGATACCCACCAAAGCAGCCAGTGACTACGATGCACTGTCCACTCTTTGTGCAGACAACCAACAATTTATTGGGTCCCTCCTATTTGCTGCAATTGTTTCACACCCTGACATTTCCTTTGCCATCATGAAGCTTTCACAGTTCCTGTCAAACCCTTTACCATATCATCTTTCCCTGGCATGTCATATCCTTCACTATCTTATGGGTACTATCCATCACCACATCTGCTATGGAGGAGACCAAGGAACAGGGGTTGTTGGGTACTCTGACTCTGACTGGGCAGCAGACAGAGATGATAGGAAGTCCATTGGAGTATACATCTTCCTTCTTGGAGGTGGAGCCATTGCTTGGACATCACAGAAGCAACACACTGTGTCACTCTTGTCCACTGAAGCTGAGTACATGTCATTGTCTCAGGCCACTGCACATGGTATGTGGCTATGGTCACTGTTCCAGGAAATAGGTTTTGGTTTCTCATCTCCACTTTTACTGTATGGGGATGATAAAGGTTCCATTGACATCACTACCAACCCTGTTATCACTCACAGAACTAAACACATCGACATTAGACATCACTACATCTACAAATGCCTCTTGTCCAATGCTATTGCTGTACAACATCTTCCTTCCTCCCTCATCACTGCTGATGTCCTGACTAAACCTCTGTCCTATCCCCTTTTCTCTTCTCACTGCTCTTGTAATGGACTTGTAGAATGTGTCATCAGTATGGGGGGGTGTTGACAATCACAATACACTGACTAAGTCCTAGTTTCCTTTTTCATCTTACTGTACACACACATGCATACTATGGTACATCCACATCCACACTTCACACTGTCCATATTGCTTTGGTCCATGTGCTGCTATACTTACTATAAGTAGAGTGTAGTATCGCTGTATAATAATATGAACTCTTCTAGTTCCTCTCCTGCACATGGCCTGTGTTCAACACTTGTTACCAACCAAGTTGTGTCCAGAGGGGGGATCAATGAGGTCCCAAGTATGTAGGTCATGTAATGATCTTAACTCATCTTCACATGTGGAGTTCCAGGCATTTGAGTCTGAGCCAGACAGTGCCTGGTTGAGTATGAGTGGATTGCATGAAATGGTGTGGGAAAGGATGGCAGAGATTGATGCATGCATGTCAGGGGTGGCAAAAATCTCATCTTTGTCATCATCATGAACACTGGATCCCCCCTCACTGAGGATATTGATGAACTCTTGAGGGCCATAGGTACTATCACAATAATGATCTGGATGATGGCTGATGCACTGGGAGTGACACACATCAGGGACATTGTCATCCATAAGTGCAGCATAGGCCTGCTGGTGACCAGCAATGCAAGGTGGAGAGGCATGCCAAGTTTCCTGGGGTTGATTCACTGAGTGTGCTGCATGCACACTTGAGGAGGCACAGTGGGTGGGGCTGATGAACATGGAGGGGTGACTGGCAGAGGCATAGCAGGAGGTGCAGGTGGCACATCCACAGGAGGTGTGGGTGGTGATGAGCATCATGTGCATGTAATGCCAGAAATCAACCATCAGCAATATCAGGTGAACACAGTGACATTAATACACCACACACAACAATCATCCACAGTTGCATCAATCACACATTTGTTTGGGCATTGGACTATAGGACTGGGTTTGGCCAATGAGGAGCAGGACTGATAAGATGTATAGGCTGAGACATGGTCCATGGAGTCACAAGTTGTGAAGTCAGCATTTTGTGTGATCAGCACTTTTCTTATTTTGCTCATCCATATAGTATGATACTTTAATCATTCATGTCTAGACTCCACCTCATTGCAAATATCCTTATGATTAACCCTACATTGTAAATTTTCTGTTTTGTTTTGTTTTGCTCCAGCCTTGGAGCTAGACTTGTATTTAAATGGTGCACCATCTGTCAGAAAGCCAATAGATTCCCCCCTGCCCACAATTTTCCTCTCCTCTCCTGCCCAAGCTTCATTGCAAAAAAGCACATGCCTCTTCTCCCTCTGTGTACCCTACAAATCAAGAAAGTGTGCATACCTCATAGGTCACATTTATTATTTTGGTGTCTAGGGAATCTTATGGCTCACATCCCTCAACAAATTTTGCAGTTGTGGTTGTAGTTTCTGCTATCACAAGCCTGCAGCACATATCAGCAGCACAACCACAGGAGGTGTGGTGTCAGTGTTGTCATTGCCATCAGAGTCACCATCATCATTTGCAGGTGGGGATGGGGGAAGATGTCAAGGACAGTTGGTGAGGAGGCAGTGTCCAAAGCAGGAAAAACCCCTTCTTCAAGAATGGTGTTGTGGCTTATGACTGTCCACTGGGAGACTTCATCCCAGAAGATCCAGCCCTTGGTGCCAGCCTTGTAACCAACAAAGACCATTGTCTGAGCCCTTGGGTCATGTGAGGCACATGCTTAGACAGTGAGGTCACAAGTGTAAGAGAGGAGTAGGAGCAAAGGGATGAGACAATACTCTTAAGATGAGTCATGCTGGTAGGCAGATATCTCAGATGTATAAAGCTAAGGAAGTATGTCCAACAGAAGTGCCATATATATACTAGTGGGTCTGGTGCACAGACCATGTACTGTGACTGTAGGGCAGGCATATGTAAGTAAGATGCTGTGCATCTGTGAGAAGTATCAGTAAGCAATGCACAGCATTGCACAGTATCAATAAGTGTCTGTGGGAAATGTAGTCATATCAGTACAGTAAGCAGTCTGATGATGAATGGATATGAGTCATAGGTAATCACAATAAGATCTACTAATGTTCTGATAAGATGAGATAAGATGTCTCTAGTAGATCTTGAGCAATAAGAGTAAAAGACATTGTAAAATGAAAAGAAAAATAAGTACATTCTGACAGAGGTGGCCAATGCAAAAATGCCTTGTGCCCTTGCTGATGACACAAGTCCCTTCTTCATAGATGACACAGAAACCAAGATGGTCAAATTTGCTAACAGATAGGAACTGCCTGGAGGCACTAGGAACATGGAGGACCTCAGATAGGGAGATGGTCACAACACTGTCATTGTCCAGGGTATGTTGAAACATGCTAGAGCCCATACTGATGCAGGCAATGGAGGCGCCATTACCAACAGTGATGAGCACAAGGGTGTGGAGAGATAGGAGGATAAGTCACCTAGATGTGGCATAATGTGATCCATACATCCAGTGTCCAGCATCCATTGGCTGGACTCTCCTCCAGAGAAAAAGTGTCAACTGCAGAACTGGATAATAAAGACTTAATGCAGGATCCCCAGAATCATCCCCATGTAGTGCCCAGCATGAGTTGACCATGTGGTTCTGTCACTTGCAATGCAAGCAGAATGTACCATTGCACCAACTGGTTGTAGATGTGACTGGAGCTATTCTGGAGACTGTACCAAAGTCCCATGATGATAAGGCCAGACTTTACAGTGTTTGTCCATTTGCAATAGGTATTGGTTCCTTCTTGTACAGTGTTAACTTTTGGAATGGAGGTAGGGTTTGTGTTCAAGATGAGAGTGATGATAGTTAAGAACAGTATGAGTGAGGGAGATTTGAGGAGAGTCACAATGATATGGAGAAGAGAGATTGTCAGGATCGTCAAGCCTATGGCGGCAGCCCGTAGCATGAGACCACGGAAACCCGACATATCCCTGCTCTCCTTTGGAGAGGCTTACCAGGAGCTGCCCTGGATCTAAGCCCAAGGGATGAGGAGACTCAGACTATAGAAGAGGGGGATGAACCAGCTGTAACAAGCTGGAGTCTATT